>BQNB010001118.1:108217-146761 GCA_026074375.1 Tanacetum coccineum
TGAGGAAACAGAAAATGACTCCTTACTTGAGAATGTGACTGATTATCAGAAGCTTATGGGTAAGCTAATATACCTAACACATACCAGACCTGACATTTCTTATGCTGTTCATTGTTTGAGTCAGTTCATGCACTCTCCTTTGAACTCTCATCTTAAAATAGCTTTTAAGATCTTGAGATATCTTAAAGGTTCTCCAGGTCTGGGAATTCTTGTTGCTAAAAGTTCTGGTATGTCCCTTAAAGCCTTTTCAGATGCTGATTGGGCTAAGTGCATTGTCACAAGAAGATCTGTGACTGGTTATTGTGTTTTTTTGAATGGTAACTTAGTTTCTTGGAAAAGCAAGAAACAAAACACTCTCTCTAAGTCTTCAGCAGAGGCAGAGTATAGAGCTCTTGCCTCTGTGACAAGTGAGGTCACTTGGATCCTAAAAATCCTTAAGGACTTACAATGTAATGATCTTTTACCTGTTGACCTTTTTTGTGACAGTAATTCAGCAATTAAGATTGCTGCCAACCCTGTTTTCCATGAAAGAACCAAACATCTTGAGATTGACCTTCATTTTGTGAGGGAAAAAATTTTGAATGGTGTGGTGAAAACTGTGAAAGTAGATACTGCAAATCAAATTGCAGATATCTTCACAAAGGGGTTGGACACATTGCAGCACAACTTCCTAGTTGAAAAACTGGGAATGATTAACCTCTATGGAAAATCAGATTAAGGGGGGATGTTGGAATTATACACATTGCCTAATCTGTTTTTCCTATTCTATATGTTGTTTTGTGTTGTTGTTTGTTTGTTTCAGTCTCAGGGACTGGAATTGCCAATTGGTGAAAGTATATGTGGGCTGTGAAGATGGTCCAGTTTGAAGATTGGGCTAAGCCCATTAGGGTGTCATCATTTGGGTATATTACCCTAACTCTTTCAGAGTTAGGGTTAAGCAAGTGTGTATGTGTGTGTGCCGATTTGTGGCGATTAAACACTCTCTTGTTTCATTTGATTGAATCGTTTGATTCTTGGTTGTATCCTTGTAAGACTATTATCAATTTAGATAATAGATCCACACCTGCGTTTAGCAGTGGTGGATTGTTGTTTGTGATTCTCTTAATCTGATCTTGTTTGGTTCAGATTATTAATAAAAGGTTTGTTTCTATTAAATCATGGTTTTCTTCAACCACAATGTTTCAAGATATGGACCAGAATCTGTTAATTTGATTAAAAGGAACATCGTCCAAAACAACCAACCACGCACGGAAGATATGAAACAGCTATACACCTCACAAGAAGCTTCAACAAACCCAATCTTGAATTCATATTATTGCCACAGATACGCAACATACACATATTTGAACAAACGAACACAAAAAATAACGCTTACAGCCAAAAGCATAACACTATATAAAGGTCTTAACATATACAAGCTGCAAAACGAAGTAACTTTTGAATGATATGCAAGGGTGACGTGGACTGATCACGTAACTTTCCTTCCATTAAGAATTTAATTGAAATAAACGGGATCATATGACCACAATGGTTCAAGATATCGACTGAGTTCTTTTAATTTGATTAAAAGAAACATCGTCCAAAACAAACAACTACTCACTGTTAGATACATTAACGAAGTGTCGAAATCGTCCAATCCTGTACTCCACTTGTGAAACGCACATGCTTACATGGTATTCATAGCCAACCCTTCAGTCGATCATTTATAAATTAAAAAACCAAAACAGTTTACAAGTCGAGGCAGCAATTTTAGCAGCATTAAGTAATACAGACCAGTTATATGCCAACAGTCCACGTCCTAACAGTCCGTCAAGCACAAGCACCACAGCTTAGACACAAAAACACACACCACATAACTCCTTAGAAAGAATACCAGAATTCAAATTGCATGGTTCAAAGATGTTTCATACAAGGTACATACTATCCATCATGTTATAGATTTAATTTAACCAAAACTCACAACCTTATGTTTGTATTTCTGTATCTAATTCTAACAAACAAGCTCCCAAGCCGAGTCCCATTTCATGCCTTAAGAAAATCTTCAAATGTTCTTTGATGTTTTAGGCTTTTAGCGGATTCATACTTTTTGTGCAGCTTTGTGGATAAATCCAGAAACAGCTTTACATAAACGGTAATGTAAATCATAATCTTCAAAGAAATAAAGATGGAGTAGCCGAAAAAATCACCCATAAGGCCATAATATAGCATAAACGAAAATTTGCCAATCCGTGCAGGGACGACTCCCTGCAAAGACAGACTGCCATATATCATTTGTGAAACATTTTAATGGTAATATAACTATACCTTTAAATTCTTAATATAATACACTTGTTTTGGAGAACTTCATATTACATTTACACTAGCTTCATTTCAACAGTAATCTTTTAAAATTTTCGTATACATAACTTGGACGTTACCTTTGAAGATTCATTAGCAAATTAGCTCTAGACAACACCCCGACGCGCATCATAAATGGTTAAGATTAGAAGTTAGAAAAATCCATGCTACACGACTACTGTGAAATAAAGATAAAAAAATCACCCATAATAAGACATAAACGCCAAGTTGGCCCAGATGATGAGACCCTAGTTTGTAACTGTAAAAAAACAAAATAGGTATGGGTACCTTGATTCCTTTGTGTAGTGTCTAGTAGTCGTTACCTAAAAATAAGGTTTTTCTGAAATGAGTTTGTTTGGTTAACGTGTTTTTTTCTGTAGTTTTGCCGTATGTGAATATGTGATGGTTAGTTCAAATTTATCCTGTTTCAAATCCACATTGCAGAAAGTTAATATCTTCTAGTCAATGGATCATCCATGAAAATGTTTCTTGCACTTTTGGTGTGTTCTCTTTAAAACTTTCTTCCCCATAGAACGAAACTATCTAAATAACAAAAATACCATTGATGGATATGATTATAAACAGAAAATTTGCTTTTATGACAAAACTAGCCTCTGTCAAAGTTACCGCAACTTACACAAGTGTATGAATGTAGAGCTACTTCTCCCTTTTGCTTAGACTCGAGAGCACAATTAGATTATCAACACACGAAAAAATATGTGTTTTAATTTTTCCCACTTTTCTGCTCTCCAAACTCGACAAAAAGGATGTTGGTAAAACACAAACCTCAAGAATAGATAGACAAAAAATTACCCATAATTTGGCATAAGTGTAACCGGACAGGAAAGAGTTCGGCCTTTCATGTCGGATTTAAACGTTGGCATTTATGAAACAATTTAAAGGAAATACATCTACACATCTAAATTGTTAGTTTTAAACACATAAACAGTTTGCACATCCACCAATGTGGGACACATTGAACACTTCTTTTGAAGACTCCATAGTGCATTTACACTAACTTCATTTGAACAATAATCTTTTAAAATTATTCGTGTTACACGAAATCAGTTACAATGAAAACATGTGAAAATGTAAATCATAATCTTCATAGATCTAAAGATGAAGTAGATAGACAAAAAAATCACCCATAATATGACAAAAACGACAATTTGCTGACCCTCCAAGAAAGAGTTTTAAATACATATCAAACGTTAGCTCATCCACTGATGTGGGACAAACTCAACCCACTTTTCTTTCATATATTCGAACACTTCTTTTGATCAATCACTATCGTATTAACTGCTTGCATGGTCAAGTGGATTAATCGGGTAACCTTTCTTCGAGTAAGAATTTGAATGAACGAAAGGAGATCACATGACCACAATGTTTCAAGATATTGACCAAATTTTCTTAGGGGTGTTTGTTAGCCGCCTTTTGAGCATATGTTTAGCATCAATGCCAAAATATGTAGTTTGGTTTGTGTGTTTGACTACTAAATAGTAGAAAGGGCCCATCAAAAGTAAAAGGGAAGCAACTATGTGGGTTTTTGTTAAAACTCTTCTCTCTCACACACTAATTAATATATATCACTCTATCTCTCTCTCACACATATAATTTTTTTTATTTTTAAATAATATTTAAATATTAAATTTTATTATTAAATTTATTAAAAAATATATAATTTCTCTCTTTTAAACCTATATGAAATCCAAATCCACTATCTAATCTAAATCCGAGTCCAACCCCACTTATAAACCAAACGCACCCTTAATTTTAATTTAAGAAACATCATCCTAAACATTTAACTACTTACCATATATCGATTGTGGTATCTAAATACAGATGAAGTATTGAAATCGACATATGACATTGTCTAATTAGTATTTGATAATTTTAATCTTGGTTGCATACTATTGCATCTGCATGGCATCCAAATGGAAGCGTGTTTGCTACAGGGAACCAAGACAACACTGTTGGAATGTGGTAGACGGATACGCGTTTTATACAACTAGAAAGTACGCGAGCCTATCGGGGGCACACATACGTTAATACACGAATAGTACGTTTAACAAACTTTTAATATATATACACATTATATTTATTATTAAAGGTTTAATATACTTCACGAAATGATTTTAAACTACCTTCAGTTACCGTTATATTTTATAACTAATTTGACGAATGTTTAAATATAAAACGGATGGACTAAAATTGACAAAACTCGAACCTCATGGGTTTCCCATATTTGGCCGGCCCCTAGAGGTTCTAGAAGAGGTTTTGGAATCAATTTTTGTGATAAGGGAATAAGTGTTGTGACATGATAAGGATTTGAGGGTATTCTAGTTTATTTAGAACTAAGGTTTGGTGCCTATATAAACACCCTCCCCTAGCCCTCAAAATTCATTCATCACAAACCAAAAACACCTACAATTTTTGATGCTCCCCTCCCATCTCCAATAAACCGGCCGAACACCCCTTTATACTTAGGGTTTTGGTTTTTGCCTTTCTTTCTTGCTCGATTCAAGTGAAAACCCTAACTAGGGTTTCACGATTTTCGGTTCTCCTATCCTTCATTAATTAGCCGATCCAAACACACCCTCTCTAGGGTTCTTGGTTCGGTTTTGAAGATCAAGGAAAGGCATTCATTCGTTGTTTGTAGATCGTGAAGTAACCACTAGCATCGTAGTATGCTTGTTTGACGTGTTGTGTGAGCAACCATAGAGACGGTATTTTAACCGTTAAAGAAGATTCAAGATCCCCTCGTTTATTGATCTTTATCATAAAACAAAAAGGTTAGTATTACTTACTTTATACGTATGTTAATTTTTAATATCAAACTAGATCCATTCGCTGCGTACTCGTAGTAAATGGTTTACTAGTTTATTAAATCCCAACAGTGGCATCACGAGTCAACCTCGTTTGGTGTTATGGGTTACACACTAATAAACACGCTAGATCCGCTAAGTAATCTGTTATTTATTGTTTTAATAGAAAATTATGGCAATAACATACAATTCTTGCCATAAATAATAAATAAAACCCAGATCTTGTTAATATTACTAGTTAATAAAGATTAAAAAGAATAAAATTAATTCATCTGCAAATTCCTCCAATAATTAGCCAATTGTAGGGTTCTGCTGCTTATGTTGTTCCCTACTAGCATGTATCATGGATAACTTAGACACAGGGTACACACACAACATCATAGAGGATAATTCAGCTGTTGTTTGGGACATCTTTTTGCCCTGCATCCATTGTAAAGTAGACTTTTGTGTTCCCCTTAAGGTAATTGTCTTTCCTTTGTATTCAAATGCCATCCTAAGCTCACTAAATTTCCACTGAATATTTCCTAGGGTAGCCAACCATTGAACCCCTAGAACCATCTCACATCCTCCCAATGGAACCAACATAGCATCAGTAACAAAAGTTTCACCCTGAAGCAGCCAAGTGAATTTCCTATAAACTAAAGTACTAAGTAGTTTGTTACCATCAGCCACATCTACTTGTAAGGGCACAGTAGCTGAAATTCCACACCCTATTCTCTTAGCTGTACTAGTGTCCATAAAGTTATGGGTGCTGCCTGAATCTATGAGAATATGAATCTTGTACTTCCCAACATGGCTACAAACCCTCATAGTTTGAAAATGAGGAACACCAGATAGAGCATGCAATGATATTTGTGGTGTAAATTCAATTAACTCCTCTGTTTCTTCTTGGTGTGGTTGAGAATAACAACCAGGTAGCAAATATTCCTCTTCTAATGAATCCGTACTAGTATCACTAAAACTTCTAAGGCAAACATTTGACCACTGCATTTATGATCAGGGACATACTTTTGGTCATAGTAGAAGCATAGATTCTTATCCCTTCTTTTTTGAAACTCTTTTTGTGACAACTGTCTTTTTGGTTAAGGAGTATTAAAAGAGCTCTTAGCTGCTAAAGTAGTGTTTGGGACAGGCAACTGTTTCACTACTTCACTAGATTAAGGTGTATAACCACTCCTATTAGTGACAAACCTAGGAGTAGGCAACAATGGGCTTTATACTTCTGCCTATTGGCCTTAATAGCAGCTTCTTGCACCTTAGACAGATGGTAAGCTTTTGATAGTGTTTGAGGTCTAAACATCCTCACAGCCAATTCCACAACAGTTTTTAATCCAGCAATGTAAAAACTCACCAATTGATCTATAGGCAAATCTACTCTACTGATTAGCTTATCAAAAGCATTTTGATAGTCTTCAACAGTAGTAACATGCCTAACATTCTTGATTTCAGCTAGTGGATCATCAAAGGTATTACCAAACCTTTGTAAAATTACATTTCTATAGATATCCCATGGTACATTTTCACCTATTGCCCTGATATATTACCTATGCCACATACTAGCAACATCAAAGAGATGAAGTGAAGCAAGTTGTACCTTGAGGTTGTCAGCCACATTGTCCACTAGAAAGAACTACTCACATTTATATAACCAACCCCTTACATCATCACCTACAAACTTAGGGAACTTAATTTTTGTCATTATAGTAAACTGAGAAGGTTGTGGACCCCGGCCTGATCCATCACCATTCATTCAATTAGCCTCCAAAGTTCTGTTATTGTTCCCCATAGCTGCATCTACCATTGCTTGCAACCTAACTGTCAAAGTTTCTAAAATTGCATTCATCTGTTGAGTGACTTGTGCAGACAAAAATTGGTGTGTTATTGCATCTAAAGAACCAGTATTACGTGTTTGAGGAGCCATTGAATCAATCAAGAATTTCAAATCCCACTGTTACACCACAAAGAGTACTATACTACAATCCACTGTACAGTCCTAACTAACATGTTTTAGAAATGGAAATGGAACAATTAACTACATGTGTTGGATTAGCCAAACGGTCTAGAATGACTAGAATTGATGTTTGTACAGTGGTGATCAAAGATCAAGAGCTTTTGTGGTGGTGTAACTGTTTAATGGATTTACAACTGAATTGTAAAAGATCTAACAAGTTTCTAATAGAAAACCTCCATTAATGGGAGCTCGGTGCCAGTTTCGAGCTCTAATACCAATTGATAGCAACAAAATGATAACAATATGAGTTTCCAGGTTAACTAGTAACGAAGAACTCAATAACAATAATGATAACCAAATGATTTGTGAATTGATTATGAATTGTATGTTACATGATTTGATTACAAGAAATTAAGAGGGAAAACTGTTACAAATTCTAGCTAGAAATGAATGAAACGAAAGTAATGGGTATTTATAGTGAAGGAAGTAGAAGTATGGGTTGTAATTGTTTTTCCAGCGCTTTCCAACAACTTTACAAACGGCTAATAGTTGACTGGAAAGTTTGACCCGTGCTTTGACTTTTGTTAACTAAATGATTTAGCTTATATAAAAACTCTACCCACTTTTCTTTCACACATCCAAACACTTCTTTTGGAGAATCTATATTTCATTTACACTAGCTCCAATTCTAATGAAAACTATGGGACCCAAAAGTTAGGGTTCATCTTATGTGTCCCTTAATTATTTAGTATTTGCTTCTTGATCGGTCATTCACGTTCGTACCAAACTACTTGCTTGATCACATGGACTAATCACGTAACTTTCCCTCCTTTAAGAATTTAAATAAACTAAACAGGTTCATATGACCTTAATATTTGTAGAATCGAAGATCTGGACTCAACTAGGGTATAATAACAATGATCAACACACAGCGGAATAATTATTGAGAACAAGATCAAAGTTACTAATAAGGTTTTCTTCATTAATCGTTAACAAAGAAACTAGCTAACTATTTACTAATAACCCTGGCGCCTTATAAGGCTTGACGCCTAGTTAACATACACACACACCTTTGATCTACATTGTTACTGGAACTGGTGAGTGCTAACCTAACTAAAACCCTCTTTATATAATAGAGGTGGCTAGAATTTACAACCAAACCCTAGCTTACTATCTAAGCTAACTAAACAATTACATATTTGGTCCTTCATTGTTTCTTCTTTCTTCATTTCGTCTAATAGGTTTTGTAATCTTCAAATCTGTAAATCCCAACAATCTTCCCCTATTTGATATTACAAAACAACCTGCATGAGGAAACAATGCTAAAACATGTCATCACAATAATAAGTTGCACACCATAAATCTTCTTTCTCTTTTTGTAATCATCGAATAGGGGTCCTGTGCAACTCGTAGATGCTTCCCCTCAAGTGATGCATGTAGATGGTTAAGTATTTTTAAACAATAAGCTTCCCCTTAAAAATATACTAACCATCTGCTTGAATCATGAACTCAGTAGCATAGATCATCTCTTCCTTCAGTGGAAAAGACATGCTTATTACAATATCTTGTAAGAAAATGTCTTTGAATAATTCTTGTAGTCAATATATGCATGGCGATTACATGCAATGGCCGATAGTCTCGGTGAGCTCAGACGGATCAACCAGAAACCACAATGCTTATGATCATTCGAATTTTGTGATGATCATATCATGAACTGTATGGTATCATATGCCCCCCAAAATATTTGTAAAGAGCGCGTAACTGTTCCAATCAAGAATTATATCAAGGACTGAATCTCCAAAATGAACTATACATGACATCATTGTTCAAGACCCAAGGGCGTATGAGGACCAATATCGAACAATACTAGCAGAAATAACAGTAAGTAGACCAGTAGGAACCATAAAGCCTACCAGTAGAAATGAAGAAAAGCTAGCAGTAGGAACATCCAAACCACTATCCAACAGCAGCAAGAGACACCAGCAAAAACCAACAAGCAGAAGTAACGATTAATCATAATATAAGGATACGTAAAAAAAATTTGTGATAAGGGAATAAGTGTTGTGACGTGATAAGGATTTGAGGGTATTCTAGTTTATTTAGAACTAAGGTTTGGTGCCTATATAAACACCCTCCCCTAGCCCTCAAAATTCATTCATCACAAACCAAAAACACCTACAATTTTTGATGCTCCCCTCCCATGACAAAGAAAATTAACGGTGTTATCACATCATAAGCAGAAACCACATCAAAGATACTGTAATGCACATTTTTTGTCAGCGCTTCAGGATCTCCGTCATCAATAGAATGGTGAGTAAGAATTATTGAACACCTTTTCGACCTAATCGCTCTTCTTGTAACCAACCTCTTGGTGAGGAACCCAATGTTTTTGAGCTGTATAAGCGTGTAGAAGGAACTTTAACATTCTCTAATTGAAGCATTTCTGAGAAGTGAACTTCACAATGGTTTTTGTGAATCACAGGAACATCAGACTGAGGAGGCCTTCATTTGATTTAGACTTCTACATACTATCTTTCTCCCAAACTGCACCATGTCTTTTAAGAGAACCACCCTGACTGTTTTTGTAATTTGTAATTCTGCAGCATCAGTTTCTGATTTTGTCAAACTCGTTTTTGAGTTGATCATCGAAAATGACTTCACATGCGTTCATTGTACCATCCGGTGGGTAAATAAAATGTGGACTTTGAATTCATCATAAAGGTTCGCATATAAGCCATTTGTGTTGCAAAGGTCATAGGCTTTATTCAGCATGTCCCGAAACCTCTGTGCAACTAAAAACTCTCTTCTTCTTTTATGCAATCAGAGCAACCAAACTTTCAGCAAAGTAATCTTCAATTAACAACGGTACCCAAAAGACAGCAGTAAGACCTTGATTTGTCATGAACATTTACCCACTACTATCATTTTGTTTTTCTTGTCCAATCAGAATCTGTATAGTAATTTGCTGACTTCAATACATCAATGTTGTGTCTTTACCTCAGCATAACTCCTCCTCTCTCTCTTTCCAACTCCAGCCTGCTCTTCTTTATACATTCCCTCGAACAGCTTCTACACCTAACATGTCTTCCTCTCTTCTGCCCAATGTTCTTCTCTGACTGGAGGTCTTTCTTCCATCAAAGAGAAATACCCTTGTTGAAGGATCAGCATAAAGACCATATTACACCAGCAGAACCATCAGAACCACCGCAAACTCATCAGTAGGAACAAGGAACAAGTTGGAATATCAGCTTACAATGAGAACCACCAGCAGAACAACTGAAGCTCCAGCACTGATATGGCTGCTGCATAGCCAGCTTGATAAGAGTACACATCTAGCTCAGCATCCTTTCCTTGTCAGAATCAGCTCCATCACAAACTGTCCTTTTTCCTACTATGAAGTTTAATCCTCCAAAAAATTTCACCTTCTTAACCAACTTTCCCTACTACCTCCTTGAACCGCAGCTTGTGTTCTTTTAGTTCAGATTCTTGAGTATTCACCTTCTCTCTGCACAAGAGTGACACTAGAGAAGACAATGCCTGTTATTTTATCAAGGTCCTCAGCGCACCTCCTGAGGTATACATTTCAGGTGGAGCTTTAGTGGACCTAGGAGTGATGTATAGAAAAGAAACTCCCATTGTTTCATCTTTTCCCCACCCCATTTTTTGTGGGAAGTGAATAGGTCAGGAGTAGACTCAAGAGGTCTTGAAGAAGATGCAATGTTGGGGTCTGAAGAGGGATCCTGCTCATTCACTGGAGCACCAGAAGTAGTAGTGGATGGTCTGGGTGTTGTGGATGCATGATCATGAGAGTGATCAGGTTCAGTGATGGTTGCAGGGACAGTCTGAGGGTTAGATGGTGCATCTTCCCTTAAACTTTCACCTGCAATTGCAGCTTGAGCAGGGGGAAGCATAGTAGTCAAAAGTGGCATGTGGTCTCCTTGAAAATTTAACCTCATGTTAGCAAACAGTTTGCTTGTCAGTTTAAAAACATGATATTATTTTGTACTCCTAGGTTCAATTTCCAAAATCATTTGAAGAAACCTGAAACACAAAAACCTTTTTAGGATTGTTGATGTTTTTAACGCATCCCTTTGAAAATATAGCTTGACCAATTATACCTCCTCCCCCCAGTCAAACAAATAATAGCAATAGCCAATTGGCTCCCAAATTGATCCCAGCTACCTGTTTTGGTACTGAGACAATGCATGATAGTGTGAACTAAGAACCTCCATTGAGGTATAATTGTTTTTTGAAGAAAGGTCCAGCTTGCCTACACGTGGGGTATCCAAGATGTCCATACCTAAAGTATATGTCAGCTATGGGGACAAGTCCTCAACCCACACTCATCATCAATTGAAGTTGACTCCTAACTAATGATATCAGTTATAGTATAAGTAGTCAATCAATGTTGGCCAATATAGCTTGGGAGGGCCTTCCATAGGAAGCTCTGATAGAGGCCGTTGGACCAGAACTGTTTGACCAGAAGAGTCATAGATGAAGGGAATCATGGGTAAAGTGCATACCTGATGTGCGAACACCGCAAAAAGTCAAGAATTTGGTGATAGTCATCACTTCCTTTTGGTTTCTCCAAGAAACCCACCTTGTTGTGCTCATCACGATACTTAATTGCGGCCATTGATTTGTTAATTACAAAGAATGTGGTTGAGTGTTAGTGCTGGTGTATGTTTGTAAGAGTAAGTTACTACTGGTTGGTAGTGGAAATCGAGTTTTTCAAGATTGCGTGGAGTGAGTAAAAAAAAGGCTGTTAAAATTAGGTTTTTGTTAAAATTATAGGAAAGATTAATTATCCCTTCTTAATTAGGTGACCCTTTGATGAATTAAATGCCTGAATTGTCTCAACTAAAACTTTGAATTCATGTAAAACTCAATTTAAGACACCCGCTCAAAGAAAAGTTAACCCCAAAGAAAACTAACAAGACCAGTAGGAATTGTTCTATCAGTAGGAACCAGTAACGCTACCAGTAGGAACTCTTGCAACACCAGAAAAGACACTTAATCAACCCAAAATGAGTATTTTATCGATCAATTATAAAGGCCCACATTCTCTATTTGAATTCACATTCAGAAATCATCCGATCTGCAAAAGGTTAGAAACACACACAAAACATATAAAATGAAAAAGAAAATTTTAACTACCATAATCAACTAAAACGTATCAGAGAAAAATGATAAAAACTACCAAAGAGAAAAATATTGTGGAAAACTAAGTGGTAAACATACAAGAAAAACCTACTACTTTAGAAAATTTTACAAAAAATCCTCCTTTAACATGCATCTAGTATTAAGCAACCTAATAGAACCACTTTATGAGTTAAACCTAAGTCCATCAAATGCCTTGTTAATAAAACAGCCACATTTTCATCTGTGTGTAATCTTTAAGCACCTGAATAAATTTTCTCATTGCATCCTAATAAAAGGTGCTTAAATTTCTATGTGCTTTGTTCTTTGGTGAAAAACTTGATTTTTGACGAATGCAAATGGTACTTTGATTATCCATAAAAAATTTGGTGGTTCATAAGTTGAACCCATAAACGAAACATTGGAATTTTGAATCCAAAGTACCTACACAACAATTAGCAGCCACATATTCTGCCGTCATGTGAAGAAGTAGCCACAATGGTTTGCTTTTTGCACTGCCAAGAAATCAACCTTCTACCCAGGAATTGACATCCACCAGTTGTTGATTTTCTATCACCATGGATCCAGCATAGTCACAACACTATATGCCTCCAACACAAAGGGAGAATCTCTTGGGTACCAAAGACCTAGTTTTGGTTGGCCTTTAAGATACTTAAAGATCTTCTTGACTGCATTCAAATTGGAAGTCAAAGGTGTAACATGGTGTCTAGAGCAAGCACTCACTGCAAATTGAATATCAGGCCTTGAAGCGGTCAATTACATGAGGGAACCTATCATGGATCTGTATAAGTGAACATTAACAGCAGCATCAGGTTCATCCTTGGATTTTGGCTTGGAAGCTTCAAAGGGTGTTGTTAGCAGTTCTCACCACTCTCCAAATCAAATTTCTTAAGTATGTCCTGGACATACTTGTCTTGGCTGATAAAGATCCCATCAGGCTTCTGTTTCACTTGTAAACCTAAGAAAAATGTTAACTCACCCATAGCACTCATCTCAAATTCTCCTTTCATCAAGACCTCAAAGTCATCACACCAGGTCTTGTTTGTAGACCCAAAAATAATGTCATCCACATAGACCTGAACTAGTATGATATCCCTGGTATTCTTCTTAATGAAAAGAGTTTTGTCTATTGTACCTCTTCTGTAATTATGCTTTAACAGAAAAGTAGACAATCTTGCATACCAGGCCCTTGGTGCTTGATGAAGACCATACAAAGCTTTCACAGACTCAGTAACATGCTTAGGGAATGAGGATCTCAAATCTTTTAGGTTTAGTAAACATAAACTCTTCTTCAATTTCTCATAATAGGAAGCACTCTTGACATCCATTTGATATACCATAATTCCCATATTATAGGCAAATGCAAGGAATAACTAATACTTCAATTCACAACTGGAGCAAATACCTCAGTCATAATCAAGCCTCCGCTTGCCTATAGACCTTGAGCCACCACCTAGCTTTATTCCTGACACACTATACCTCTAGCATCTCTTTTATGTTTCCTTTAGAATCCATTTTTGTCACAATAGCAATTTTTCCATCTGGTAGAGGGACAAGCTGCCATACTTCCTGATTAACAAACTGTTGCATCTCCTCTTGCATAGCTTCAATCCAAGCAGGATCATTAAGAGCTTAAGCAACACTGCTTGGTTCAAGTTGTGATAGAAAACAAGCAAACAACAATCGTTAAATAGTCTGTGAGATTGTTCCTTTGTTGATCATGAACATAGCTAACCTAACAAAGCACTTGCACCAAATTTAGACTTCTTCAATGTAACTCTAGTCTGAACAGGTGAAGTGAGATCCTCAAGTATCTGTGATTGAGGATGAATAAGTTTTCACCCTCTTAGTAGGAACAGAATCACAACTACACTTTGTGCTAAGTATGGTTATAGTACCACCAAAATCATCATCATATGAGAGATGATAGAAATGCCAGTAATCTAGGATGGTGTTGTATGTCCGCTGATTTCTGAGATGAGACATGGTTGTTTTGCAAGGTCCCATAAGGGAAGGATATCTTAAAGAATGTTCACTTGAGCCCAATGAGTTACCAGGAGGAAGTGATGGTGCATCAGTATGAACAGGTGTAACAACATGAGTAGAGGTTTCAGTAGGACCATAAGAAACACCAGCAGCAGAATCAATCTTACCAGCAAGAACCCAATTCCTACTGGCTGCAAGATCAGCTTGACTTAGATGCTTCTCAGTTGTAGCATTGGCTTCATATGCTTGTTTTTGAAGCCTAGCAAGTTCCTCTGCATAATCTGAACTGCTCTCCACCATATCAGAAGCTTCATCAACCTTAGGACCTGAAAAAGAGTTAGAAGGAAAAGAAGGAACAACAATTACTTGTTCATCACACTCCGAATCTGAATCATCTTGTGTACCTGCATGTATGTTAGTATCTTGGGTACCTGCAGGTTGATTAGTTTTGAAACGAGTATAACCTAAAGAATCAGTCAAATAGTCAAGGTCAAAATACCACTCATGACCCAAACCCTGAACATTAGGTTTATCTTCAAGATATCTCAGATTAAGTGTTTCTTCTATCTTTTTGCTGGATAAATTGTAGACCCTATAAGCCTTACTATGAGCAGCATACCCAACAATAAAACCTTCATCAGCTTTTCCCTCAAATTTTCCCAAGTGGTCACTGGTGTTAAGTATGGTCACAAGACACCCAAAAGGTTTA
Organism: Tanacetum coccineum; assembly: GCA_026074375.1. Taxonomy (NCBI): domain Eukaryota; kingdom Viridiplantae; phylum Streptophyta; class Magnoliopsida; order Asterales; family Asteraceae; genus Tanacetum; species Tanacetum coccineum. Next base: position 123,186 of record BQNB010001118.1, read on the forward strand.
AGATGACTGATGTTGGGAACTTTCCCAGACACTAGTTCATAAGGTGTCTTGTTATGGGGTTTAGTCACTAGAACCCTGTTCAAAACATAACAAGCAGTACTAACTGCTTCTGTCCAAAACATGGTAGGCAACTTAGAGTCAGCAAGCATAGTTCTTGCTGCCTCTATGAGGGTTCTATTCTTTCTTTCAGCAACCCCATTTTGTTGTGGGGTTCTGGCATTACTGTAATCCCTTCTAATCCCCTTTGACCCACAGAGTTCAATTAATTTAGAATTTTTAAACTCTGTCCCATTGTCACACCTTATGGCTTTAACCTTTTTAGTTAACTGGTTTTCAATAAAAGTAATAAAGTCCTTAAGGATACCATATGTTTCATCCTTAGTCCCTAAAAAGAAAACCCAAGTAAACCTGCTAAAGTCATCTGTAACCACCAAGGAGTAGTACTTGTGATCAATGCTTCTGATGGAAGTAGGACCAAAAAGGTCCATGTGTAGTAACTGGAGAGGAGCAGAAATTGTGCTCACAGCAGTGATGGCCTTATAAGAAGCCTTGTGTTGCTTTCTGACTCGCTCGTTCTCACCCCTTATTACGTACTGATAAATACAAATAAATATAAATACACCACAAGGGACAAAATCTCGTGAGACCAATGAAACCGGAAGCAATATAGAGTATTCCCGGGTCGTTATGTCCCAACAAGGCTAAAATGGAAAATCGAGAGACGATTGATGATTGATGTTTGAATATGACAAGGAATGATTGGGCACTAACACTGAATAAGCAAATGCACATAAAAATAAGCAAAGAAAATAAGTTGGAACAAGAATAAAAGCTAGAAATGGTAAAAACACTTAAAACTTTTACACAAAGACACAAATAAGCTCAAATAAGCTTAAGACGAATCAAATAAGCTAAACTAACTCTAAATAAGCAAAATCAAAAAGCAATTAAGCTAAAGTAAGCAAGAAAAACTCAGCAGTACTAACAATAGTACTAACATTATTAACTATCAGTACTAACTTGGAGTTAGTACTGCTAGCTTTGAGTTAGTACTGTTAGCTTAAGGTTAGAGTACTGCTATCTTTAGACAGAACAACAATTGAAACAAGAACTAAAAGAGAATAAGTAAACCGATACTTTAACTAACCCTAATAAAACTCTTAGACATAAAGAATAAGAACTAAATAAGCAAATTAGCTATAAAAGCTACAAAATGATATACTATTTAAAATAATTTGAAAAGGAGAATAAGCTTAAATTAAGCTTTCTCCTAAAGTGTAAGGAAATGGTTTAATCTACTTTTAAAATGTAGGAATCTTGAATAAGCAGAAATAATAAGCTGATAAGCTAAAAATGAACCACCAGTACTGACAGTTTTAACTAACAGTACTAACTTGGAGTTAGTACTGTTGGCTTTAAGTTAGTACTGCTAGTGAAAAATCCCAAAAGAGAACTAGCAGTACTAACTCTGGGTTAGTACTGCTAGTTGAAAATATCCCTTAAGGTTTTCAAAAATCATTTTTCTTTTTATATTAAGCTGATTTGGTCCTAAGTTGTTAAAAACAGATTATCAAAGAACACAATAAGACATTTATAATCAAGAATAAGCACTTAAATAAGCTGAATTAGTCAAACAGTTTTAACAAATGAACTAACAGTATTAATAGAAGTTGACAAATTATTTAAACTAAACAACTAAGTAAGACAAGCCTAACATTCTGATACAGCACAATATAAAAAAAAAAAAACAATCAAATATAGGTAACAACGAAGCACTAATAAGCGGTTCTACAGTCAAATAAGAAAAACAAGAAAAGAGGCGATTACAACACCCTTGCTCTAATAGGGGTCAAACAATGAATCTACAAGCTCTAGCTTGTATTAAACAAGCTAGTGAGAGTCCATAAGCCCATCCAGAACTGGCTTATCATCCATAAAATAAGCTGTGGTGTATTTGAGTGTGATTTTTGTGATTTTCTCTTTGCTTATTAGCTTTTTAAGTTTACCGAATTAAAGCAGCTTATAAATAAACTGTATTGAGAGCTTTTTGAATTCTAAACACCACAATTAAGGAACTTTAGCACCTTGGTAATGTAAAATTGACTTAAAACATCAAATTGCTTTAAACTATGATTTAGTGTTTCACAACAGCTGAAAGTAAAAGTTGTAAAATAACTTTAAGAACTGAAATAAGCTAAGTGATATTAAAAATTAAGCTAAGATATTCTAAAATTAACTAGTAGCTCATGGCATACCAAAGCTTATTTATAGCCGAGTATTCTTCTCTCTGGACTGGCAGCTTTGATGTTTTCTTTTGTGAGAGCAAAAAACCAAGTGTGCTTGTTAGTGAGTGATTCTAGAACAAATCCCAGCCTTCAATTTCTTTTGTGCTTCTTTGGAGTCAATCATAGCATCAAAAATACTTGGAATGGTGAAGGGATTGCCAACATGGACTTATACAACGGGGGTGGGTGGGGGGGTAGAGGAGTGCGTTGGGGTTAGGAGCGAGGGTTGGTGGGCGGGGGGGGAAATGGATATGATTTATCTAGGGGGTTGAGTGGTTTTGCAGGGTAGAGGTATGGGACGACATGCCCAAGTTGTACCTGGGTTTTTGTTGGGCGGGAAAAGTGGTGTTTGGGTAGGATGGCAGTTTTGGTCCCTCACTTCTTATAACCATATTGCAAACTTCTCTGTTTGCATTTCGAACCTTGTCCTTTTCTTTTGTATTTAACTTGAGGTTGGCAGTTTTAGTTCCCTCAATTTGTATTTTTTCATGTGGTGACTTTGACTTGACTGACTTGGCTTCGGATTTACTTTGTCTTTTCCATCCCGTGCTTGGTTTGGTCGTTTTTGGCTTCCTTTTTGAATATCCGTTTCCTGCACAATACAAATGCAAACATACAAATACAATGTATTTTTGGTACGTTTTTAGTCATTTAAGTCCGTCTTTTATGGAAAATGGTATGTGTAATTAAGCACATACCAAAATCCCCATACTAAGTATTTCGTGTCCCTCACGCAATGTTATGAAGTAACACTAAAGAAACCAATAAGCTTTATCTCTCTCGGACTTATAACCTCGAATAGTTGCAAGTGTTCGTCCAAGTGGGAACCAAGAATCAATAGCTTTGTACGAGTCGTTTTCACCTATTTTCATCTGTACACTACTCTATCCTAATATTTTGGATTTCCTTTTTTCTTTTCTTGACTGGCATGTTCGACTTCCTTTATTTTATCAACATTGGGATCATAGAATGAGAAGCGCCCATAGAATAATCTACGGATGTCCTGACGGATAAATTCATCGTCCCCGATTTTTCACTAGATCCAAACCAAGCAATTAAACAAGATCATTTGTCAATATAAGTCTAAATGTTAAGCACTCATACTTATGACTTGTGAACTTTTAACTCCCAACATGGATATATGAATTAAATGTGTGTACTCATTTCAACTCAACCATAGATCAACTTATTTTCATAGTCGTAATTCAAGATGAATCAAGACTCAAAGCAACAACTTATTAGGACCTTGTAACTTGATTTTAAAGAGCGAAAATTTTAACTGTAGAACTTTTTGCAACATTTTCATCAACATAATCATAAGTTCTTAAAGCTAGGAATGCGTTGCTTAGTTTGAACACCTACCTGGGCCTCGCTCCCTAGTAGGATATCACAACCAACGACCGGTGTTCTTAGTTTGAAAACCCACCCCGTTGCTAGCGTAGCGGGAAATCACATCAACACCTTCTTCCTAATATGGCTAAGGATAGGTGTCTTAGTTTGAACCCTCACCTAGACCTTGCTTCCTGGTGAGATATCACAACACACCAAATCCCTAGAAGTAAAGATGTCTTAGTTTGAACCCCCACCTCGCGGTTAGCGGAGTGGGATATCACGACACATCTTTTACTTGCTCCATATACTCAAATGTATGCTTCATTGGCATAATTTCAATATTCATGCATCTTTGCATTCATATTTCATTCATGTCTAGAAGAAACCTTGATAATGTGTCAATACCATGCTCGTGGAGACTGCTTTATGACATATGAGGCCTTCTTCAGATGATGGACGTGTTGTAGGTTTGATCTGGATCTATGATTTATCACTCTAGGTTGACTCGATCGTTAGACTTCTTCTTTTTGCTTTACCATTCTGAAATGCAGTCTGACTCCATCATATCTAAAGCTTGGACTTTATAGATTCCACTGAGAGCGATTATCATTTCACAGTTGGGGTATTGTTACTTACTCCCATACTTGAAGTCGATCAAATTCTTGAATTTCTTCTTGCATAGCTTCAAACCAACAAGCTTCAATTACGGCAGTCTTGAAATTCTTGGGTTTGAATTTTAAAAGTACATAATGGTGAGACTACCACAAGGCATCGGTATCTAACTGTATTCTGGTAGATACCAGACGAGAAGGATTACCAATTACATCACCAATCAAGTAATCCTTGGTTCCATTTTCCTAACAGATGAATCATGTGGTTGAATAACTTAGTTGGATTCAGCTATACTAACATCCCCTGATGATGACACTTCATAACTAGGTTCTGGAGCAAAAGGGTGTACATAGGGATCGTTGTCAGCTTAATCAAAAGGGTTGTCTTCGAAATTAGGTCTAACTGCAACACCTTGATGTAAGATAGGAGCTTGTACTTCTGAGGATGATGGTGAATGACTTGTAGAAGGTGCATCTTGATCAACTGTTGTAGATAGTTGGTTATACCGGTGTAACAAATAGAAAATACTTGAACTGCAGGAAGCAGGAGGTACCAGTCTTTTAACAATAGGGGGTTCAAAGTATTCATTGAACATCGGTTGGAATAAAATCTCTAGATCATTGATTGGTGGTAGGTACTATAAGGAGCTGCCAGGACAATGGATTTGGTCCAGCCTGATCTGATTGTCCAGGCATCATTAAAACATTGCTCGGGTCCTGAACTGATTGTGCACTAGAGCCATTTGTTAATTAGCTCATCGAATTTGGACGCGAATTGTTTCCGCAACAATTCATCAGGGTTCTCTTTGTTGTAGATTCTATAACCCCTTCCTATTGGAGCTCATAACCACAAATAATATCCAATTTCTGATTTTGCTTTCAAATTCTTACAAGATTTCGCTGTCATTTGTAGGATAACAAAGAGCACCAAAACACGAAGAAATTTAAGATCAGGTTTCTTACCGTGCACAAGCTCATATGGGGTTTTGTTGTGATGAGTATGAATTAGGGATCTTTTTTTGGTGTAACAAGCAGTAGCAACAGTTTCTGCCCATAGAAACATCAAAGCTTTAAAAAATATCAGCATTGTCCGAGTAACTTCCACAAGAGTACGATTCCGTCTTTCGACAACGCCATTCTGCTGAGGAGTTCTCATAACAGATTTTTGGTGAGTGATGTCGACACTTTCATAGAATTCAGTCAGAACTTGTATTAAACAAATTCTATGTCTTTATCTGTTTGGATGAATATGACGTTTTTTGAGACCAACTTGTACTGCTTTAGAAATATTTAATAAAACAACTTTGGAGTTTATCTTTTGATTCTCAAAAACTTGACCTTGTAAATCTTAAATAATCATCAACGATGACCAAAAATGTATCTCTTCCAATGATTCTATGCACTCTCATTGGTCCACACAATTCCATATGAAGGGTAGATGTTAAGCTTCCTAATGTGTTTTTTAGATTTGGGTTTGTGATATACTTCCTGCTTTTCCTAGTTACAAAGCAGTGCAAAATGTCTCTGTTCTTAAACTTCAACCTTGGTAAGCCTTCTTACCAGATATTTCCTTTCATAGATCATTGATGTTACCAAGTTTATATGATTTATCGAGGCATGCCACAAACCATGATTTGTTCTTGAGAATGCTTTTAAAATTAGCAGATTGGAGAAGACTTCATCTTGTTTCTTTTTTCTCAAACAGTGATAGTATATAGATTTGAGCCACGATTACCTTTAAGTAATTCCACACCATCTACATCTCTAACAGAAACGAATGTTTTCTGTATGCAACTTCAAGATCTGAATACTTAATTTGTATCTTAAGAAATAGAGATTGTGTCCAAGTCCTTCACACAATAATATACCGCCTGGAGATCACACTGTCTCCAATCACGTTAATCTCCATTAACCCATTTTAGCACCAAATGATCATTCTTGAATCGGACTATTCTCGCATGAACTTTTCTAATGAAATTCTTAAGCCATGAGCGATTCCTCGTCATATGTTTTGAACAGCCTGAGTCCAAATACCACAGGACGATCTGTACGACCTGCATTTGAAAATAGACAAAGATGGAGAGTTTGGTATTTCGGTTCCCTAATTTCTGTTAGGGTCTTGTTGGTTAGCAAAAACAGTAGCATATTTCATAGGAGCATCAATTGTCTGTGTCTCAGTTATAGTGGGAATGCTAGTGGAAATTATCTTTTCCTTTTTGTTTCTACGTTTGTACCTAGTTAATGGTTTCTGAGTAGTGTTACTAAATCTCTCAGTGATCACAATTTCACTAGTACTAACGTGTTTAGTTTGCTATAAAGGCACTATGGTTCTCGCAATATAGTATATATAAAATACTAGGCAAATCAAAGAACATATTCCATTGACCAACGGTAAAAAAAATCAATACCTGCCTAGAAAATATAATATATAAGAGAAATCAATGATAAAATGATTCCGGAAGTATGGATCTCCCGGGTGTATGTCCCAACGAGGCTGCAATTGAAAGTTTGATCTTGCGTTTGATTGAGATTATAGTGAGAACTGGATTTTGATTGATTTATTAGTCCCTAACAAAATACGGGAAGCAAAATCGGTATAAAGAACCCTAAATTACAATCTATGGAACAAAACCTAAAACGGGGCATGGAAAATGAGAAGGAAAAAAAAAAACTAAAAATTTGCAAAATTTTAACCCTATCAGCAGGAAGATGCACGTGTCAGCAGAAACGGTGCACTACCAGCAGAAACGACAACTCTAACAGCCAGAAACGTGGCCTATACCAGCAGAAACGAGGCTCGCAAAAAACGGCTGATTTTAAAAAATCGTTTTTAGCCAAAAACTCAAAACACAGAAAGTTGCTTCTGGGACATGTTTTTAGCAACTTTTAATAAGGCACCTTATAAAACTAAGCAATCAAAAGCACCAAAAAGCCAAATAAGCTGCTGATTGCAAAAAGTTAGTTGTTTGGATCTTAATTTTAGAGTAAATAAGCTGTAAGTAGCTCAAAATTAAACTCAAAATGAAAAAGGAAAGATGTTTTGAGAAAGCTTATATCGTTGCTTAGAATCTGATTCCAAAAAGCTTTTCAACCAAAAACACAACTTAACCCACTCAATTTTGCATCTAAATAATAGTAAACTCTAACTTGTTTCTAAAATAAGCCAAAATGAATTAAGCAAAATCCTAAATGCCAAGAACTGAAATGTGTGCTTTGGAAATAAGCTTCATCTAATGAGTCCTTTTTATAGCCCACCTATTCACTTTTTTAAATAATCCATTTGGCAATAAGCACAATATGCACAAAATGACCTTAACTACTTTTTTTTGATCTTTACTGAAATAAGACTTTGAGCTTAAAAATGGGCAAGACAATCTGGATTCTTATGATGATATAAGCTAAAAGACTGTTTGAGATTTAAGCTCAATGAACAATAGAATTAAGACTCAAAAGATATTTTGAAACACTAAATAGCCAGAATGAGCTTAAGAAAAAGCTATTATCCCTTTTTTTATACTCTCATGCAGATTCATCACTTAAACTTTAGAAACTCACATTTGCACTTACACAAAAACTTAACAATGCATTAAACATTAAAATTAATATGCCAAAAAGTTAATATCCTTAAGCTTTATAGCTAAAACTCAAAAATAAGCAGACTTCTACTTAAGCAAAATTCAACAGGTCACAAAATTAAGCTAATATAAACTGGAAATTGAAAATTCAATCATTTAATAAACTTGTTTAAACAGCTTATAAGACCTAAATTATAGCTAAATGTATTTTTCAAATTGACGCACAACCACATTCAGAGCCAAAATGATCCCATTTTTCAGCGTTGACCCAAACACCCCTTAAGATGTATGAAATCCTATTTTAAATAATTTTAAGAGATTAGGCCAAAGCTTTAAATAACAAATGATTTATATGAAACATATTAAGCCTTAATGATACCATTCTCTTCAAAAGAAATTAAGCACTTAGGATAAGCTGAAATAAGCAAAAGGCAATTTAGCTAGAAAAAATGACATATTAAGAAACAAGTATAAATAAATGATACAAAGCTTAAACCAGGAAAATTAAACGCATAATATTAACTACTATTAAGCAAGATTAAGACAGACAATAATCAATAATAAGCAATTGGGCTACAGTAACTTTGTAAAGAAAAAGTGCAAGAATTAAATAAGAGACTTACAATGAACCTCTTGCTAAACAGAGGAAACACAAAAGGGAGCTTATAAGTCCCTAGCTTATTATTAAGCTAGGGTTATGAGTCCATTTGGTTTTCCATTACCAATCCAACTTCCAAAATGCTTTCACATAATGTCAAATGCAAAGGTAATTTCAGGTTATTAAATCTGGTTGAGAATTTAACTTTGTTCAACACTTATTTAGCTCAAATAAAGAGATTTAGTAGATTTCAAGCTTATGAGTTGCTTTTAAAACAAAATTTAAGGTAATGTAAAACTTGGAACACGGATTGCAAAACAAACTGAAAATTTCGTTAAACTTGATACTTTTTACAAATTGCAGAAAGGATAAAAGTTTTTTTTTATATTAAAAACTAAAAATTATACCCACTGCCTTAAATGGTCTCACTAGCTCTTTTATACAAAGAAAAGGGTAAAAACAAGATGAAGTCTTCTGTTTGACTTTCATTGTCTTTTATTGTTGAGCTTGGAATGTGTTTTTTGCCTGAGTATTAAGCTTCCTTGTGCTAGCTTTGTGAGTATTAAACTCACAATTATATACTGGTCCTTATTTCCTTGTTTCTCTCTCCAACCCTTGGATCGAATATGTCCTTGGAATTGCCAACTTAGCTTTGTGCCGATGTTGGGTGATGTGGGAACGATTTTGCTCTAGTGGTTGATGGAGTGTTGCAAGGTAGTAAGTATGGGAGCAAAAGAAGGGTGTGGCTAGATTTGGGTGTTATTGGCAGGAAGATATGGGAAGAAAGTGTATTAAAGTTGGGTTGTGACAGGGGAGGTGGAGATGATTATGGGTATGTGTGGTTTTGTTGAACAAGAAAAGTCCCTCCACATCTTTCTTCTTGTCATTCTCTTTTTCCCTTTTCTTTCTTTTATAAATGAAGTTTCCCAAATTGGCATAATCAGCCCCTGTCTTTGTTTTCTTAATAATATAACTTAGGGGTTTGGTATTTTTGACTCCTCAAGTTATATTTTTCTTTGCTTTTTCTTCTCGGAGTTGACTTGACTTTGATTGGGCTTCGTTTACACACTTTCCATACCCGTGTTCGGGTTTTGTCGCTTTTTGCTTGGTTTTCGTCTTTTTGTTGAGATATCCGTTCGGCACAACACCAATTAGCCGAAACCAGCATATATTTGGCATTTGAGTTCGTTTTTGGTTATTTTAGCTCGTTTTTAAAGGTAAAAGGTATGTGTAATTAAGCACATACCAAAATCCCCCAAACTAAGATGTTGCGTGTCCCACGCAATGCTATGAAGTAAGCACTCGAGAAACCAAAAATCTCAAATCCCCTCGACTAATAAAACTTGGAAAATGTAGCCAAGCTTTTTCAAAGGGAAATAAAGAATAAATAGCCTCGACAAGTCCGGTGTCTCACCAATTTTTTATATTTACACAACTACTCTAAATTATATTTTTTTTTTGAATTTTCATTTTTTCATACATGTTTGACTTCTTTATTTATCAACAATGGGATCATAGAATGAGAAACGTTCGTAGAATAATTCCCGTAATTCATAGTCCCCGATTTTTTTTTTTACAAAGTCCCAAGCTAGCCAATTAAACGAGATCATTGTAGAATATAAGTTTTGATGTTAAGCCTTATATACTTATGAAACTTTTTTTTTGTGAACTTTTTATCCCAACATGGTATATGATTTGAATGTGTGTGCTCGTTTCTAACTCAAACCATAGATCAATTATTTTCACTATGTCCTAATTAAAGATGAATCAGACTCAATGCAACTACTTATTAAGTACTTTTAACTTGATTTTAAACCATAGAACTTTTTGCAACATTTTTATTCATTTTCTCTATCGTTCTTAAGTAGGCGAATGTGTTTCTTTGTTTGATCACCTACCTAGGCCTCGATCCTAGTAGGATATCACAACCAATGACCGCGTGTTCTTAGTTTGGAAAACCCACCCCGTTGCTAGCGTAGTGGGAAATCACATCAACACCTTCTTCCTATATGGCTATAGTTCACGGTGTCTTAGTTTGAACCCTCAACTCCTAGACCTTTCTTCCAAGTGAGATATCACAAAACACCAAATCCCTTAGAAGTATAGAGTCTTATGTTTGAACCCCCACCTCGTTGGTTAGCGGAGTTGGGATTCTCACGGACACTCGCTTCTTTTACTAGCTCCATTTGATTCAAATGTATCGCTTCATGGCATTAATCTAAATTTAGTGCATTTTTGCATTCACTACTTCATTCATGCTTTTTTGGCATTTTATCCAAATCTTTCAAAACCTGGCTTTTATGAATCAAGTTACTAAATTTGAATTTTTCTCGAAAAAACATCGATTGACTTAGGTTGTAACAAGCACGTATGATTAGGTGGATTAGAAGCTTATGGGGAGGAAAAAGAACACAAGTTATTCATTATAAGTATTGAGGACGAATCTTGCTTAAATCATAACTATATTTAACTCTATCATTTTCTTGTTCTTCACATTTTTAAAATTCAAGCAATAGAATCGTGAAAGCTCCGGCCTGAAGGAACTAGCTAGGGCTCAATACGCCCGATCGAGTCAAAAATTATTCTCATTCTACCCAAAAGAAAAGTCAAAACTGTGACAAAACACTTATTTTATTTTTGAAATTTTTTAAATTTTTTTCATTTTTTTTTTTTTTTGGTATTTTTGCAAAAATTTTGGTGAAAATACGGGATTACGTGGTAACAATGCTGCAGGCAACAATCAAATCGAAGATACCCCCCCAAACTAGTACTAAACATCGTCCTCGATGTTTTGAAGGGTACTACGTTATCCTAAGGCCGTTTATGAAGTATGCCAAATGATAAAACGTTAGTCGATTAGATTAGGATATCGGGATTCCCAAAATGAAGCTGAGGATTTGAAGCTCGAGTGATCGAATAGACAAAACCGAGAACACGAGAGCCTTCACAATCCGGGCAATCCTGGACAATAAACAACAACAACACGAAACACGGGTGATAGAAAAGACAAGCTATCTCACACAACAAACAACACTTATTCATACAATTACAACTACGGATAAGCATGGGTTGCCTCCCACGAAGCGCTTGTTTAAGGTCGCTATGCTTGACCCGTCACCTGAATTTATTGGACATTAGGGAATGTTTGGAGATCCGGGACTACCAATTGTGGTACGTCCCCTCCAAAGTAGTGCTTAACACGATGACCATTCACTTTGAAATTCGGCCCGTTGGCTTGAGATAGCTCAACAGTGCCGTAAGGAAAGACTTGAGTGATGGTGAATGGTCCACTCCAACGGGATTTTAGTTTGCCCGAGAAAATCTTCAATCTTGAATTAAAGAGGAGGACTCGATCACCGACGTTGAAAACGCGATTTTTGATCTTGGAGTCATGGATTCTCTTTGTTTTTTCCTTATAGATCAATGAGTTCTCATAGGCATGATCACGAAGTTCGTTAAGTTCATTGAGTTGAACTTTCCGGTGATCACCCGCAGTAGAAAGATCAAAGTTTGCTTGTTTCAAGGCCCAATAGGCTTTGTGCTCAAGCTCGATCGGAAGATGGCATGCCTTTCCATACACAAGCTTGTAAGGAGTACACCCGATGGGCGTTTTGTAAGCTGTGCGGAAGGCCCATAGTGCATCATCTAGTTTGTCCGACCAGGAAGCACGGTTTTCACCTATGGTCCTTTCAAGGATACGTTTCAAACCACGATTTGACACCTCGACTTGCCCACTTGTTTGTGGATGATACGCGGTGGAGAGACGGTGAGTGACTCCATATTTCTGCATGACCTTTGCAAATTGGTCATTGCAGAAATGAGTTCCGCGATCACTTATGATAGCTCGAGGGGCACCAAATCTGGCGAAGAGAGATTTTAGGAATTTGCAAACGACTCTGGCATCATTGGTGGGGAGCGCTTTCGCTTCAACCCATTTTGACAAGTAGTCAACGGCCACGAGAATATATTTGTTCCCTCGTGAAGACGGGAACGGGCCCATAAAGTCAATGCCCCAAACGTCAAAGATTTCACAAACTTGGATGGAGTTTTGAGGCATCTCATCCCGTTGCGAAGTTTTTCCTTGTCGTTGGCACGAGTCACAGTTTTTGACAAACTCGTGGGCATCCTTGTAAATGGTGGGCCAAAAGAAGCCGGAATCAAAGATCTTTTTGGCGGTTAGGTTTGCACCATGATGTCCCCCGGTGGGTCCATTGTGGCAAGCCTCGAGAATGTCGAGAGCTTCCTTGCCGTGCACACATCGCCTGATCACTTGATCCGCACAAATTTTAAACAAGAAGGGGTCATCCCAAAAATAATGTTTCACGTCCTTGAAGAACTTATTTTTCTGTTGGGTTGACATGCCCTTCACAACGAAGTTACCCGCGTGGTAATTTGCAAAGTCGGCAAACCACGGGGTACTAGAATCACCACGAAAAGTCACCATACTTAACGTCTCGAGAGGAAATGTTTCATTAATCTCTTTAGGGTCGAGAACGTTTTCATACGGGTTTTCTAATCGGGACAGATGATCGGCTGCGAGGTTCTCGGCTCCTTTTGTGTCAAGAACTTTAAAGTCAAATTCTTGGAGGAGGAGAACCCATCGGAGCAATCTCGCTTTAGCATCCTTTTTGGCAAAGAGATACTTGAGAGCGGAATGGTCCGTATGCACTATGCTTTTGTTCATGATAAGATAAGACCGGAATTTTTCGAATGCATACACCACGGCTAACATTTCCTTTTCCGTCGTGGTGTAATTAGATTCAGCCTCGGTCATCGTCTTGCTAGCATAATGGATAGGCCGAAAGTGTTTTTCATGACGTTGCCCCAAAACTGCCCCTATGGCGTAATCACTTGCATCGCACATAAGTTCGAATGGTAGATCCCAGTTTGGGGCAATCAAGATCGGAGCTTCCGTAAGTTTATTCTTTAACGTTTGGAAAGCTTGGATGCATTCATTAGAGAAGATGAATGGAGTATTCTTCTCGAGAAGATGAGTCATTGGTCGGGATATTTTGGAAAAATCCTTTATGAATCTCCGGTAAAAACCGGCATGACCAAGAAAACTCCTAACTCCTTTGACAGTGGTGGGATGAGGTAATTTGGCAATGACATCTATTTTGGCTTTGTCAACCTCAATCCCATTTTTAGAAATTTTATGGCCGAGGACAATGCCCTCTTTGACCATAAAATGGCTCTTCTCCCAGTTAAGACACAAATTGGTGTCTTCACATCTTTGCAACATTTTCTCAAGACGGGAGAGGCAATTTTCAAAGGAATTCCCAAAGACCGAGAAGTCATCCATGAAGACTTCCATTGTCTTTTCAACCATGTCGTGAAAGATGGCCAACATACACCTTTGGAACGTGCCCGGTGCATTGCATAAGCCGAAAGGCATGCGACGGTAGGCAAACGTTCCGTAGGGACAAGTAAATGTGGTCTTTTCTTGATCACGAGGGTCAATGGGAATTTGGAAATACCCGGAGAATCCATCAAGGAAACAATAGTACTCGTTTCCCGCTAATCTCTCGAGCATTTGATCCATAAACGGGAGTGGAAAGTGGTCTTTACGGGTGGCTTCATTTAACTTGCGGTAGTCAATGCATACCCGCCACCCGGTAACCAATCGAGTTGGGATCAACTCATTTTCTTCATTTTGAACAACGGTAAATCCACCCTTTTTGGGCACACAATGTATCGGGCTGACCCATGGACTATCGGAGATTGGGTAAATCAATCCTGCGTCAAGAAGTTTTTCAACTTCATTCTTGATGACATCGTGGATTTTTGGATTAACCCTTCTCTGATGCTGAACTGCAGGTTTATAGTCCTCTTCCATTAGAATTTTGTGGGTACAAAATTCCGGGTTAATACCCTGAATGTCGGATAATTTCCAAGCGATGGCTCGCTTGTGGGACTTAAGAACCTTGATCAGATCGGCTTTCTCCCCCAAACTTAATTCTTTAGCAATGATGACTGGTAACTTGTTGTCATCTTCCAAGAATGCGTATTCAAGATGGGGAGGTAAGTCTTTGAGTTCAACCTCTGGCGGTTCATCAATCGAAGATTTAACAGTTTTGGCTTCACAAAGTTTGATTTCTTCTTGGGTTTCTGGTGAACAATCTCCTTGATTTGGAATAGGAGTCGGTGGTTCATTGTTCAAGAATGCTTCTAGGATGAGAATGTCCCCGTCGGGATCATAATAAGTCGGATCAACTTTCGGTGAAGTTGTATCATCATCTAGAGCAAGAAAAGCATTTGCTTCCTCGAACAGTAGAAAGTCACTTTCTCCAAATGGAGTTAAGGTCGGAGATGAATTAGCAACAATAGGATCAAAGCACGGAGAAGGATTTCCGTATGCTACCGAATCAGAAAAACCTAAGACCTCTTGCGAGTATTCTTCACTAGCCATATCAATGACGTCAATCCGGTTTGCCGTCATATGGTTGTAATCAGCTGTGTATCTTGAAGTTTGGTCCAGATTGAATGTGATGGCCTCCTTGCCAACACGAAGGGTAATCTCACCTTCATAAACATCTATCAAAGCATGACTGGTTTTCAAGAAACATCGCCCGAGAATTAAAGGTACTCGGGGGTCTGGTTCAAAATCAACAACCACGAAGTCAGCTGGAAATTGGAATTTTCCCACATTTACAAAGACATCTTCAGCGATACCGATCGGTTTAGTGATCGAACGGTCAGCTAGTTCTAGTGTCATGCAAGTCAGTCGGAAAGAGAGCGATCCCCTTCACCACGGATACGGCATAAGATTGATGCTTTCACGAGGAATCGGCCAAGGCATTGCTATGTGTTAATCTCTAGAAATTCACATGGACATGGTAGTTAATATTAAGGTATCTGCGGGGTCTCCAAGTTTTCTAGGCAACTTGTCACGGATGACAGCCCGGAGCAAGTTTTTTCGGTTCAATTTTGCCATTTCACTTAATTTCTCTTTGTTTCCGAATTAGGCTTTTAAAGTGGAGGCGAATTAGCATAAGAGTAAATCATCCAAAAAGCTAATTTCGAAATTCATATCTTTGAATCGAAATTATGAATTTCTCAATTTGTTTGTTAGCTTTTTCACGGGCGGTTTTCATCGTTTTATCTCGAAAGGATCGGAAATGGGATGACACTTTAGAGCATAACGGATTCAACATCGGGCTTGGTGATTTGTTTTTCGAGATGGGACTTTGCCACACGGAGGTTGGACTGTCTTTGGTGCTATCCTGTTGTTAGTCGGAGGATCATATCCTTTTGTGACTCGTAGTATCACGATTCATTGACAGTAGAAGTGGTAGGAGGAATCGTGGGTCCTTTGAGTAGTAACATCCGCTTCGGGTGAGCTACCTTTCAAATCTTTTTAGGGTTGGTAACGGTGTTACCGGAGAGATCCCGACCCTGAAGTGGAACTGTGTTGACTACATTTGGGAAGCAAATTGGTATATAGTCCAATTGATTTTGCATTCCCATCATTTGATTTCTTTGTGTGTTTTGCCCTGATGAGCAAGTTGGTTAATTGATTTTGGTATTTTTCATGATTGCATCGTGCTTTGAAGTAGCTATCGAAATCGAGCTTAGGACCACTGGAGCTTGTGGAAACGGAGCTTGTATGAGTTGGTGCTTTAAAACCGGGGGTCTGATTAGCTTGGGGTTATAAATTGGTCCTTGATTGAAATTATTACCTCCTGTTTTGGTTGTATTTTACCCCTTGGTTTTGATTGAAAGTTATTTTCCTTGATTGAAACGGTTTTGATGATTTTGACGGGGAGAAAAACGGTGGGTTGTCGAATTTTGATTTAGACACAACATCGTAAGGTCGGAGGATTACGGTATTTCCTTGATTAAATTAGCTCCGCTGGCGGTCTTGTGACACAATGCTTCGGGATATTATCGTTGGAAATGGAACATTGTTGCCCCCGGGTGGCGGGGACATTGTTGATAAGAATGAGCACCTCCGCAAGTTACACAACTTGGCTCGATTGCTTTAACGGGAGCGGGAGCAGGAGCGGGAGCTTGATTTTTCTTGTCTAGGAGCAATGCCTAACCAAATCTTTTTAAAAATTTCGTCAACATCGATGACCCTGCTGGGGTGGGAAGAGCTCGTACCTACTTTGGCATGCATGACTGCTTGCTTCGTGATTGATGAAACTTTGGATTTTGCTTTCGTAATTTCTAAAGGCATTCTAAGGCAATCTTATCCCAAAAAATTACCACCCGCCGTGGAGTTCAAGCGTCTTGATCTTTGTGTTTAAGGCATTGTAGAATGTATCGATTTGATGCAATTCGGAAACCCGTGATTGCGGCTGCCTAAGAAGATCATTGAAACCGATCCCAGCTTCCATTAAATGTTTCGTCGAATTTTTGTCCTGCAAATCTAGTGATTTCATTTCGAAGATTGGTTGTTTTAGAAAGGAGGAAAAAATTTGTTGATGAATTTTGAAACAAGAAGTCCCATTGTAACAATCGATAGAGGGGTGGTTCCTTTTTAGAGCCAAATCGGGCTGCTCCCTCTGAGGGAAATGGGAAAAGCCAATGCTATAACGACGTACTCGGGACGTTCGGAAACTACTTCATCGTAGAAGTGATCTTGTTGAAATAACGCGATATGAGCGTGTGCGGTATTCCTTATCGTCATTTGTCCAAGATTGTTGTTCTGATACAAGATTTAGTAGACCATGCTTGTCTCGAAGTTATTCGCGGTTTTTTCATGACCACGATGAATCCTCGTAACCCTCGGTGGGTGCCTCGAGCAATTGAGCCATAGTTCGATTATCGGCCATTGGAATTTCTTGTGGCTGATCTTGAACTGGGTATTCGATACGAAGAGGTTCAACAATAACTGGTGAAGCTTCTTGTTGAGGCAAATTTGGATTACGAGACTGAGATCGAGTGCGCATGCACAAAATAGAAATTCAAAAAGAAAATTACACTAATTTTTTTTTTTTGGTTTTTTTTCAAAATAATTTATTCTCAATTTATTTAACGGAATTGGAGAGAGACGACTTAAACCGAATAATCGATATACTAACGGTAGCTCCAATTCGAAAAACGCACAAGCGAGCGGAGGTCAGGAGATTGATAGCCGCGACGTTTTATATCTCTTTCGGGCGTAGTTCCTTGCGAACAAACCCTCCTTATACCCACCGTCTAGTTTGTTAATCGAATCGAGGTGAGCCGTACCTCGTAAGTGATACAAATGGTAAGTCTTTAAATCTTTTGTTCGAGTGGGAACTCACTAGTTCACCGGAAATTATGATAATACCTCAATTGAGAATATTATATTTTTGGTATTTTTACCAATTTATGTATTTTATTTCTTGTTTATGGACAATTTTTTTATATTTTTGATTTTTTTTCAATTAGATTTATATGATATGTACTAGTAAAAAGAAAAGAAAAATATTTTTGTGTTTTTTAAGATGATACTATTCACAATAAGACGCAAAATTAAATCAAAGTTATTTAGGATAACATTCGTTTAGCCACTAGCATCCCCGGCAAGCGGCGCAAAATTGGTTTAACATATAGCTAAGTATATATAAAATACTAGGCAAATCCAAAACTCTTCACCTTGTCCAGGTAAAAGTCAAGACTACCTAGAATAAATATAATAAGAGATCAATGATAAAAAGATTTCGGAAGTTGATTTCCGGGTCGTATGTCCCAACGCAATATTTTATACGAGGCTGCAATTGAAAGTTGATCTTGGTTTGATTGAGATTGAGTGAGAATGATCTTTGTATTGATTATAAGTTACCTAACAAAATTAGGGAAGCAAAATTAGGTATTAAAGAAACCTAACTTACAATCTAATAGAACAAAACCTAAAATGGGATGGAAAATGAGGGGGGAAACCGAATTATGCAAAATTTTATCCTTCCACAGGAATGATGCACTACAGCAGAACGACCATATTACCAGCAGGAAAACGAGGCGTCTAACCAGCAGAAAACGACGGCACCACAACTGGTCGATTTTAAAAAAATCGTTTTTTAGCCAAAACTCAAAACAGAAAGTTGTCCGGGACATGTTTTAAGCAACTTTAATAAAGGCACCTTATAAAATAAGCACTCATATGAAGCCCCCAATAAAAGCCAAAAGCGCTGCTGATTACAGAAAGTTAAGGGATTGGATCTTTCCTTTTAGTAAATAAGCTGTAACTAAAAAGCTCAAAATTAACCAAAATGAAAAAGGACAGATGGTTTTGGAAACTTATATGTTGCTAAATCTAGATTCCAAAAAGCCTTTTCAACCTAACCAAACACAACTTAAACTCAACTAAATTTGCATCAAATATACGTAAACTCTTAATTTTTTCTAAAATAAGCCAACATGAAAATAGCATAAATCCTAAATAACGCCAAAACAAACAAGTGTGCTCTTGAAATACGCTCATATGACCTTATTAACGCCATCCCTATTCACTTTTTTAACAAGCCATTGGACATAAGCACAATAAGCACACATGACTCCTAAAACTACTATTTTTTTGATTTTATGAAAATAAGCATTTTGAGCTTAAAAAATGAGCTAAGCAATTGGATTTTATGATGATATAAGCTAAAAACAGAATGAGGATTTACGTCAATGAACCATAATTAAGACTCAAAAGATATTTTGGAAACACTAAATAAGCCAGAATGAGCTTATAAAAAAGCTAGTATCCCTTTTTTTAACTATCATGCCGTTCTAAACTTAAAACTTTAAAACCACATTTGCACATTACAACAACATTACCCAATGTATAAAACTTAAATTAATATGCAAAAAAAGCTTTAATATTACTTAAGCTAAAAACTCAAAAATAAGCACTTCTACTTAAACAAACAATTCAATAGGTTCACCAAATAAGCGAATTAAACTTGGAAATTGAAATCTCAACAAAAAAAACTTAAAAAAACAAAAAAAACTTGATTAAACAGCTTATAAGGACCTAAATATAGTAAATGAAATTTATCACATGACCAAAACCCATTCAAGAGCCAAATGACCCCTTTTCGCAGCCTTGACCAACACACCCCTTTAAGATTATGAAATCATTTTTAATAATAAAAATTCTTAGTGGATTTTAGGCCAAGCTTATAAAGGACAAAAATGATTATTTGAACATATTAAGAATAATGAACCTTTTTCCACAGAAATTAAGCAACTAGATAAGGCTGAAAAGCCAAAAGGCAATTTTAGCTAAAAACGCACATATTAAAGAACAAGTCTAAATATATGATACAAAAGCTTAAAACCAATGAAAAATTAAGCATTATATTAACACTATTAAGCAATATAGACAAGAAAAATAAACAATAATAGCAATGCTACAGTATACCTTAAAGAAAAGTGCAAGAATTAAATAAGTGAATTACAATGAACTCTAGCTAAACAAGAGAACCAAAAGGTCAGTATAAGCTCCCTAGCTTATTAATAAGCTAGGGTAAGAGGCCATTTCGGTTTCCATTACTCAAACCAACTTCCAAATGCTTTCCACAATTCAAAATGAAAGTAATTCAGGTTATTTATTAAAATGGTTTGCAGATTTAAACTTTGTTAACACTTATTTAGCTCAAATAAAGCGCTTAGAGATCTTCAGAAGCTTATGAGTAGCTTTTAAAACAAACTTAAGTAATGTAAAAATGGACTCGATTGCCACAAACAAACCTTGAAATTTTTCATTAAACTTGGAACTTTTACACATTG
Organism: Tanacetum coccineum; assembly: GCA_026074375.1. Lineage (NCBI taxonomy): Eukaryota > Viridiplantae > Streptophyta > Magnoliopsida > Asterales > Asteraceae > Tanacetum > Tanacetum coccineum. The sequence continues at coordinate 143,275 of BQNB010001118.1, forward strand.
AGAAAGGAAAAGTTTTTTTTTTATTAAAAACTAAAAATTACACTCGCCTTTAAGGCTCACAGTCTCATATTTATACAAAGAAAAAGGTAAAAAACAGTGAAGTCTTCTGTTTGACTTTCATTGGACTTTTCTTTGTTGAGCTTGACTGTATTGTTTTTGCTGAGTATAAAGCTTCCTTGTGATCGGTTTTGTGAGTATTAAACTCACAACTTTATCTGGCCCTTTAATTCCTTATATTCTCTTCAACCCCTTGGATCGAAAATGACCTTGGATTGCCAACTTGCATTTTCCCCCCCCCCCACTGGCATGGTTTTATATTATATTTTTGAGGTGAGTGGGGAAGTTTTATCACAGTGGTTGAGGAGTGTTGCCTAGGTAGAAGTCTAGGAGCAAATCAGGGTCTGATGGCTTGTTTTGGTTCAATTGGCGGGAAGATTGGGAAAAGGCTTTATACAAGTTGGGTTGTGACAGAGGGAGGTGAGATGTATTTAAGGGTATGTTGGTTTGTGTGTAATGAAAAGCCCTCTCCACATATTCTTCTTTTCATTCTCTTTTTCCCCTTTCTTTCTTTTATAACTGAAGTTACCAAAATTGGACATCAATCAGCCCATGTGGCATTATATTAAAAGGATAAAGGACATTATTTGTTTGGCAGTTTTGGCCCTGTAGCTCTTATATCTATTTAATGATTGCAAATTCAGCCCCTGTTGTCGTTGTTTCCTTAATACTATAAAACTAGGGGTTTGGCATTTTTGGGACCCCTCAAGTTATATTTTTTCTTTGCTTTTTTCTTCTCGGAGTTGTACTTGACTTTGTGAACCTGCAGAAACCTATGATTACATTAACACATTCACCCTATCTTTATTGCTTTTATAGAGTCAACCCTAAAAGTTTTGTTGTATATATCATTATCCCATCGATTTTACGCTAGATGTAGTTGTCTTTGTCTGATTTACAGCTTATATTTGATGAGAAGAAACCCGGAAGTTCTTAGAAGTTTCATGTGGACGATCCTTGGATGACGATTTAACTAGTTATCATTTGAATCTTCTCCATTATTGAGCTAACCAGTGGAGTACTAGTTTCTTTTACTCTTTTCATTTTCCCTTTATTCGTTATACGGGTACTTTTACGAACATTGGGGACAATGTTTATCTTAAGTGTAGAGGGAAATAAGCCTTGAAACTATTTCTTCAATTTCTATTTGCTTGTTCCTTAAAATGATGTGTAATATACTTAAACATAGCGTAAAAGGTAATTTTCACCCAAATTTTAAAAAAATTATGACACATACCGACAAAAACAGAGTATTATTAGCATCTCATGGATAGGAATTATATGACTAGCACAAAAACCCTACCACTCAAAAAATTCCACCCCAAAAATGTGAGGTTCGCCCCTAGATCTTTAGGAATTTGGGTATCCATTTTTGATACCCAAGATAATTTTACCTTTAGCTTTCTCATGTTAAGACCAGAGCAATTGCATGTGTTGCGTTCATGGATATGTTCATGCATATGTGATTTTGTAACCTTGTTAGGATTAAAAGCCTCTTGATGTTGTTTAGAAGTTACTACTTCTAAGTGGAAATTAAGACTGTTAAGGTATTAGTTACTGCTGCTAAGTATAAATTAGTGCTGTTAGTAATCTTAATGAAAAATATGCTAAGTAGTTACTACTGCTAGTGTAAGTTACTACTGCTAGTGTATATTAGTACTGCTAGAGTAAAGTTAGTACTGCTAGTGTAACTTAGTACTGCTGATGAAGATTGAAGAAAACTTTCTAAGTAGTTAATGCTGCTTGTACACAGTTAGTGTTGCTGGTACAAAAGTTACTACTGTTGGTGTGAAAGTTACAACTGCTTAAAGATTACAACTGCTAGAAGAGTTTATGCTGACAGAGAAGAGATCAAAGACTTATCAGAGAAAAGATAAAGATTGTTTGTGGGATATGTATGAGATATTTTTGTAAAAGATACGTATAAGTTATTTGTTTAGAAGATCATGATAACTTAGGAAAATATTGTAATCCCATTAGGACTCCTTGGTGTATAAACGGAGGACCTAGGGTATAGAATTCTATGTATCAGTATCAAAGTATCAAATCGAGTCATTCATAGAATTGTCATAGCTTCAAGGTTTTGTAACCCTAACACTATTAAGAGTGTTCGTATTATATTGAGGCTGAAAGTTTGGTAAACTGTTTGTTATTGATCTTATTCATTACTGCTTCTTTGAAATTCTTCTTAGTATCATTGACTAGATTCTGCATAGTCTTTGATATTCACAATCAAAGTTTCTATCATAGTTGTTTTGGATTTATTCAATACAACTTAGCCTTATACAAGCTAAGCAAGATCTATTCTATTGGGATCAACAAGTGGTATCAAGCCTTACAACAAGACCCCTTATGAACTTTTTCTAGATAGAAAACCTGCTTTGAGCTTCATGAGACCATTTGGGTGTCCTGTTACAATCCTTAATACCATAGATCACCTAGGTAAGTTTGATGGAAAGGCTGATGAAGGGTTCTTTGTAGGATACTCTACCAATAGCAAAGCATTCAGAGTATTCAACAGTAGAACTAGGATAGTAGAAGAGAACCTGCATGTTCAATTTAGTGAAAATACACCTAATATTGCAGGAAGTGGACCTAATTGGTTTTTTTGATATAGATTCACTAACAAAATATATGAACTATAAGCCAGTTATTGCAGGGAATCAGTTTAATGGTAATGCAGGTACAAAAGCATGTGCTGATACAGGTAAAGCTAGAGTGGAGACAGTACCTGGCAAAGATTACATACTGCTACCATTATGGACTCAAGATCCATCATTCTCTTATAGTCCAAAGGATTCTCCTAATGCTGGATTCAAACCATCAGGGGAGGAAGAAAAGAAGGATGCTGAAGATCCAGGGAATAAAAGTGGAAATCCAACTGAAGGGAAAGATAATGAGGTTCCAAGTATAGAGGAGCCAAGAATTAATCAAGATTTGGATGCTAGTATTAACAGCACTAACAATATTAATACTGCTAGTGATGGAAACAACATTAGCAATGTTAATGCTGTTAGTTCAACTGTTAATGCTACTGGCACATAAGTTAATCCAAAAACTAGCATTGAACTTCCAAATGATCCAAATATGTCTGAATTGGAAGATATTGTTTATTCAGATGATGATGAAGATGTTGGTGCAGAGGCTGGCATGAACAATTTAGATGTATTTATGCCTGTTAGTCCAATTCCAACTACAAGAATACACAAAGATCATCCAGTTAACCAAATCATTAGAGACTTGAATTCAACACCTCAAACAAGAAGAATGACTAAGAATTTGAAAGAACATGGTTTGTTTAGTTCAGTTCAGCAAAGAACAAACTATAAAGACTTTCAAAATTGTTTGTTTGCTTGCTTTTTATCATAAGAAGAACCTAAGAAGGTAATCCAACCATTGAAGGATCTAAGTTAGATAGAAGTTATGCAGG
>BQNB010001119.1:0-58658 GCA_026074375.1 Tanacetum coccineum
GTAAACAAGATATAGTATAAATTAATAAGTTATGCCGAGGGTGTTAGGCTTTGCTTAATTTTATCAGAAATTATGATACACTGATTTGTTTGGTACACTTGAGCTTGTAGCTTGTTTACGGCCATAAACTCTAAAGTGATAACCCTTCTGTGCCCAAATGAGTTAGCTTTATGTGTTATTCAAATTTCAATAAGCTAATAGAAAAGCCCCAGTTTGTGCCCAGCCCGGGTATGACCTTGCCCTGTCCCGGGTTTGACCCTGCCCCATCCCGGGGTTGACCCTGCCCTGCCCGGGTTTGACCCTAATAGATTTCGTGTCAATTTCTGGTCCCTATTATGTGAGAATATACATTGGCTCTTTTAATGATTTTCTTGAAGTATGCAAATTCAGCAGTTTTGTTATTTGTTTAGATGTATAAGTGGACCATAGAAACATGAATAATTTTCATGCCACAAGCCCGAGTCCCTTAGTCAGAGCCTATGCCTTTGAGACGTAGCAAGTCATGGTTGGCTTAGATACATTAAGTGTCTCAAGTTTGGGCTTGGCTTAGATACACCTCTAATTCTGATATTTGAATTTCCTCGATTGCCTAAGTTATATTTGGCCAGATGTTGATATAAACAGCAGATCGTAGCTTGTAAATCCTTATTACTAGAGAAAAGATGCGTTGATGTTGGTTTATTTACCTCACAGTTGCCCAACCAAGTGTAGCTTATATGGCAAAACTGGTAAGTTGGACGGATTGGGTGATGGTTGAACTATATAACCTTTAATACGGGTCATATGGACAGGTTGGATTGTTTGTTCGCAGTAAAAAAGTATTTGGCCCTAGCTATACACCCTGTGCTTGTTTCAACTGTTTGATCCATTCGATCTCTTTCATTAAACCCATTTTTAGGTATTCTGGTCGAAACCACCACTTTTATTAGTTAGGTTACTTATTACTTATGCTTTCTATTGGGTTACATACTTACATAACAGCCGGTCACTTTTCTTATCTAAATCTTTTGTGGCCAAATACCAAAATAAAGATGGTTTGCTATTGTGATTGGCCCTATAGTCGACTTGAGTTCTTGCAATTTTATGCTTATGTATTTAGTTTCTTTATAAGGATGTTAAACGATGGGACAAGTTAGTTGTTCGTGTTTTTACCCCAAATGGCGTTCTCAGGTTAATGTTTTTGTCCCGACCCTTTTGCAATATGTTGCAGGAGACGTTGAGTAGAATGTCATCCCATCTTTGATTGTTTGGCAAATTTCAACTCATTGACACATAAGTTTGTTACTCTGAGTCATGTCTTGATCTCAAATGGGTGGAAAGAATGGGTTTGAACATCATTGAAATGTATACTATTATTACATCTGAATTGCTTACGTTAGAAAAATATTAATTTTTTTATTCCGGTGAGGTAGTTTTAAGTTTTAACCATGTTTTTAAGGAAAATTTGAAAATGGATAAAAACTGTTTGTGGGACCTGGTTGACCCGACTAGATGTGACCCGTATTAAAAGCACATGACTTCCAACGATTTGCTATGTTTGACCATTCCCGACCCGGGTTTGACCATTTTAGCACGAGTTTGACCATTTTGACTTGGGTTTGACCATTCCTGATCCGGGTTTCACCATTTTAGCACGGATTCGACCATTTTGTGTGGGTTTGACCATGTTGACCCGGGTTTGACCATTTTAGCACGGGTTTGACCATTTTGACCCAGGTTTGACCACTTTGAGCTGGGTTTGACCATTCACAACCCGGGTTTGACCGTTTTAGCACTGGTTAGACCATTCCTGACCCGGGTTTGACCATTTAGACCCGGGTTTGATCATTTAACCATGAATTTGACCATTTTGACCCGGGTTTGACCACTTTGATTCGGGTTTGACAATTCCCAACCCGGGTTTGAGCATTTTGACCCAGGTTTGATGATTTTAGCACATATTTGACCATTTTGCCCCGGCTTTGACCACTTTGATTTGGGTTTTACCATTCCCAACCCTGGTTTGACCATTTTGACCCGGGTTTGACCATTTCCGGGCCTGGGTTTGACCATTTTAGCACGGGTTAGACCATTCCTGACCCGGGTTTGAATGGTCAGACCCGGTTTGATCACTTTGATCCGGGTTTGACCATTCCCAACCCGGGTTTGACCACTTTGATCCGGGTTTGACCATTCATAACCCAGGTTTGACCATTTTCACCCGGGTTTGACCATTACCGAACCGAGGTTGGCCATTTTAGCACGGGTTTGACCATTTCAGCACGAGTTTTGACTATTTTGACCTGGTTTGACCATTTGACCCGGGTTTGACTATTTTGACACAGGGTTGACCATTCCTGACCCGGGTTTGGCCATTCCCGACCTGGGTTGACCTGCTGTTATGATAAGTTCAATACAGGTTCTTTTTAGAACGTTACGTAAGGGGGTGTTTGGACCTAACGCATAAGCCGTATATTGGCCTTTTGTGCTAACTTATGGCTTGTTTAAGTTCGTAAACTCTAAGGTGATGAAATAAATGTCGACACAAAAAAATGAACTAGAACTAAATCTGTCCGTGTTTGATGAAAATTGATAGAGGCGTTAACGTAGAGTCGTGTATATGTTCTACGTGCTCTTCTGGTGAGGAAGATATTAACCACTCCCTTTTTTGTTGCAACTTGGCTCAGCAAATTTTAGTTCGCATTTGTCGGTGGTGGGATATTCAGGCTATTGGTTGGTCCTCTTTCCAGGAATGGTACACTTGGTTCGAATGATTAGGCTTCCTCTTAAGGTCAAGTCTATGTTGGAGGGTGTTTTTTTCGTTGCGTGGTGGTCCATTTGGAGATTTAGAAATCAGATCATTTTTGATGATATTCATCCTAGACGCTCGGTGATCTTTGACGACATAGTTTTTCGTGCTTTTAATTGGTGTAATAGTCGTTGTCATAAGGTGTTTACTTGGGAGAATTGGCTTAAAAATCCCCATCTTATTTCTTTGTAATGTTTCTCTAGCTTCTTGCTAGTTTTTTAATAAAGTTCCGCCGTTCAAAAAAAAATCACACGTATGTCATTTCCTTTTTACAAAGATATGGCTTTTTTTTTCTCTATTTGAACACAGATATGTCATGGTTGGGACTTGGGATTACATATCGATATAGACTAGAATAAGCGAATGGACTACTCTAATTCATCTCTATGCTTGAGCCTTCGACTTGTACTTTGAGATCATGCTATAATGTTAGGCTTTGAGTGGTTTTTTGTGTCGTCTTTGAGCCGGATTGACCATTTTGACTCGTGTTTGACCACGTTGAGCCGGGTTTGACCATTTTGACCCGGGTTTGACCATTTCCGAACTGGGTTTGACCATTTTAGCATGGGTTAGACCATTCCTGACCCGGGTTTGAATGGTCAGACCCGGGTTTGATCATTTAAGCACGAATTTGACCATTTTGACCCGGGTTTGACTACTTTGATCCGGGTTTGACCATTCCCAACCTGGGTTTGACCATTTTGACCCGGTTTTGACCATTCTCGACCCGGGGTTGGCCATTTTAGCACGGGTTTGACCATTTTAGCATGATTTTTGACTCTTTTGACCGGGTTTGACTATTCTGACACAGGGTTGACCATTCCTGACCCGGGTTTGGCCATTCCCGACCTGGGTTTGACCATTCTCGACCCGGGTTTAGTCATTCCCGACCTGGGTTTGACCATTCCAGAGCCGAGTTTGACGTGCTGTTATAATAAGTTCAATACAGGTTATTTTTAGAACCATACGTAAGGGAGTGTTTGGAGCTAACACATAAGCCGTATATTGGCCTTTTGTGCTAACTTATAGCTTGTTTAAGTTCGTAAGCTCTAAGGTGATGAAATAAATGTCGACACAAAAAAATGAACTAGTTATAAATCTGTCAATGTTTGATGAAAATTGATTAAATCACACCCATGTCATTTCCTTTTTACAAAGATATGGCTTTTTTTTCTCTATTTGAACACAGATATGTCATGGCTGGGACATGGGATTACATATCGATATAGACTAGAATGAGCGAATGGACTTCTCAATAGCATACTATATTGAGAAGTGTTTATTGTGTCATTATTAAAGCAAATAGGCTCATACTTATGCCAACCTTGTGTCGGAAGATGACCAAATTAACAAAGATTCTAAGTAATTTTACGGATGAAATAATTTCTTTCATCTCTATGCTTGAGCCTTTCACTTATACTTTGAGATGATGCTATAATGTTAAGTTCTGAGTGGTTTTATGTGTCGTCTTTTTTTTTGTCTAGTTGTGCTATATGTCATCATTAAAGCAAATAGCCTCCTACATGCCAACTTTGTGTCGGAATTTGACTAAATCTATGAAGGCATTCTAAGTCACGAATTTGTGATGAACTTATTTTATTTGTTATGCTTGCACCTCATACACTTCAATTGTTCTTGAACTATTCTTAATAAGGAATATACACGCTGTTCTAGTTTAGGAGTGCTGCTTTGTAGCAAGAATATCTTTTGAATTTTAATGTTTGTATTGTTTCCAGGTTGTGTGTGATCTAAAGGTTATCGTTGAAGACTTAAGGCCCATTTTAGCTAGATTATCACCATGGATTCAAAACACGTTTTAAACGTGCTTCTTATAAACCTATGGAGTTTTATTTAAGGGATAAATTCCATATTTAACGTGCGTTTGCATATAGTTGAGTTATGGAATTTGAATCTGTATTTGAAGCTTTTTTGCATATAGCTGGCGGAACTAGGAGTATTGTTGGGTAATACATATATTATGAGAATATCGCCACATTGTTGGATAAGGACTCAAAACAAATTAGTCATTTTGTGGTTTGAGTTGAAATTATAGGGCGGGGTTGGGTATCGTTGTTGCTGTTGTTGCTTCGTCGGCAGTTAGGAGGAATTTATGCCCGCTTTTAAAAACGTAGGCTGATGAGTAATTTTAAGTGTAAAATGTAAATGATTATGAGCTGGTGCAAACTCTAAATGATTGTAAACTGTTCTTTTTACATTTTGGCAATAGGAAATATGCTGGGGGCGCGTTAACATGTTTGCATTACCTTCATTATGCATTTAATTCCAAAATACATTAGTGTTCATTGATGGTAAACAATTGCAATAGAAAAACACCATAAAGGCTTAGCCTACATATTACTCAGCAGAACAAAAAAAATACAAAGCCAGCTAAATATCAAATCCAATCGCTATATAATCAAAAGCCAAACTTCTTTTGTGTCGACTGAACTTTGATGCGATAGACCGAAACAGAGACATGCCATAGCCTGCTCTTTGAAATGGTGACATGGTATAGGCCAATGTAACTAAAGATATTCAGCTCGCGAAAAACAACACCAATAGACATGCAAGTGTATAATGGCACTTGTAATAGATTTTTAATTAAACATAGTATATTTGACTTTCAATACATGTCGAAATGGGCACTTTTAGAGTTTTAGGTCGACCCAAAAAGGTTTTTCTGTCGAAAGTTAGAATAAAAGAAGAAAGTGTGTCATATATATATGCACAATGATATAAGAAAATCTGCGCATGGTACGAAGCTTTATCTTGTGATTCGACAACCAACAACATATCATTTTCTAATTATATGCCAAAATAGTAAACTACATATAATTTTCTAGCAACCAATATGCGCAAGGTTGATTTACTTCGGCAACAATGACCACAAGTCCACAACATACCGGTGCAAGTCACGTACATGAGAACCAAAAAATGTAATATGTTTTTGTGATATGAAAATGATTATTAACTCATATTTATGTCTTATGTATTCAGGTTGCTAAAAAGGATGTGAATTGCTTTAACTAAGGATGCTATTGGTATATTTCTATTTTCTTTTTATTTATCTGTTATTTATCTGTTGTTATTTATCTTTGTATTACTTAGGGGCGTTTGTTTTAGCTTATATGCTTATGAGCTTATTTGATTTAGGTTTATATTTCGCAAGCCTTACCCTTTTAGCTTATTTTGATATTTTTAGGCTTGTATAAGCTTGTTATGATATAAAAAGCTTATGTAAGTTAAACCCACAAGTCTCAAAATAAGGATAATAAAGGATTTTACCTTTTCGTTATGTGAGGTACAGAGGTAGACCAATTTGTTACCTTCGCTGGTATCACAGAAGGATCTTCGTGAAATGTCCAGAAATCCATCTATTCCAGCCTTGACAGCAAAACACTGCTGTGTCCGAGCAACAAAAGGAACTCGTGCCTGAAGTACATCATCGTCAATTACCTCTCCGATCTGAAATCATATTATATTTTATAAAAAAACAAAGTTGACTTGAAGGTCTCTTTTATAAGGATAATGAAGGATTTTACCTTTTCCTTATAGAAGCATATTTCTCATTCTCGCGTACAGATTTGTATATATTTCCAAGAAGATAGATGTTCGCATCGTTCAGAACCTAAAACGAATTTAGATAATGCAACTTAATACTACTAGACAAAGATTTTAGTCGATTCTAAGCAAACACTAAGAAAGATACCTTTGAGAGAAATGGAAGGCATCAAGAGCTGTTTTGAGAACACTAATGCTGGATATCAGAAGCTGGCTCTTTCTACCATTATCAATGCCCAAGACGACTTGATTGGTAACTTTCTTTGGCTTGAAGCAGAAGTGATAGAGGACGCGGTCTGAATGACAGCATGAAAATTGTGTAGTACCAATATCATTTAAACAAGTTTGTCATCTGCATGGAGGGGTTTCTAACTAACCAGTTTCTTTTGGAAACTTGCGGAGAGCCTGTGAGAGGCCAAAAAAGAGCTGCTCGTTGGTCATTAATTCATCCTAGAGTGAGTCAAGCAATTGTTATTATGTGGAGAATAAGAATATGGTCGATATGAAGGAGTACTGACGAGGCAATCAAGTCGAGCATTTATGGTTTGCATATCTTTCAAAGGCTGCAAGAGGTTGGCACGAAGAAGTCTAGTCCTGCAAGAGATTATTAAAGTCACTCACAGTACGTAGTGGATTATTATTATATGATGTGAATGAATATTATACCCTCCGGCGGTTCTTGTTGTCTTAAGAATCTCGAATAGACTTGTCTTTTTGTTGCTAGTGCCGAGAAGCGTGGAATGCAAGGGATCTATAAGCTCCAAGTTAAGGAAGGACACTAGTTGCATCTATGCTCATATGATCAAATGACCCATTCAATGTCACCTGATAGAAGAATCAAGGACAGATAGCTTATATAATTCAGAAGGGAGTGGAAAATAAGATGAGAAGTAGTGAATGAGGTAACGTAGTGATAATGAATGATTGGTAAAATAATTTATTCAGGTCAGCTCGAGTATAAAATATGGTCAGATATCAGGCTTAAAATGTTTACGTAATTCGGGTTCGGGTCGACCCGTTTTACCCAAATAAGGGTTTTTTTTAGTATATTTTTTTTAATAAATTTTCTATCTAAATTAAGACAAATATGCAATTTTATAAACATTTTACTCATTTTCAGATTGACCCAAACCCGAATTGACCCAACCCAAGTTGGCACGACCCGAACCTGACTAACGACTAACACAATGTTTGAGTTGAAATGACTCGAACCCGATAATATCAACCCGATTAACACCCCTACTTAGGGGTATCGATGGGAACAGGGACCCGATAATACTTATAAGTTCGGGTTTAATATGGTCTAGAAAGCTTATCAGGTTGGTTTGACCCAAACACGATGACTCGATTTTGTTATCGGGTCGAGGTATTTACTTTATCAGGTTATTAGGTCAACCCGATAAGACCCGAAAAAGTGATATACGGTTTTCAACAAAGTTTGAAAGCTAATAACCATAGATTTGCATGGAAGATTTGGTCACTTATTCGACCGAGTCGTTACCTTCGTTGGGCACAAAAAATCACCCTAACGGTCTACAAAATGTGACTGTCTGGTCATTCTATAAATAAAAAAGAGCTTAAAATTTTAAATACACTTACCTTATAAATATCTCGAACATGTTTTCATTTTTATACACACTTTCAAACTAAATATTTATTTATATACTTAAATAAATAAACATTTTACGTCGGTTATTCCATTCATTTGAAATTTCATTCCATCTTACCATATATCGTGTTTAGATTTCAAGTATATGAATATGATGGTTTATAAGCAAAAATAAATAAATATTAATTGTAGCTTTATTATGAGTCTTAAAGCATAAACTTCAAAAGTGACTAATAAAGTGGGACAGAAATAGTACATAAAAAACGAATGTGATGAACCCTTGTAGATTTAAAAATTAGGTCCAGTGCGTTTTGGTTAAAAGGTCGGACCATTCTCCCACAAAACATTATTACTCTTATATACAATTCACAAATGGCCGGTGGCACTGTAGTAGCTACAGTGCTTGCTACAGTGCTACAGTACCGGCCCAAAAATTTTGCCCAAAATCCGGCCCAAAGTAAAAAAAATAAAAAATTAACAAAACGGACCCTCAACTTTCAATTGTTTACGAGCAACGCGCGGGTTAAATTCCAACTCGTTACTTTATAATGCAGGCATGTAACTTTTGGACCATTAGAATATAATAATTACTATATTGCAGTCGTTTCTAGACAACCAGGCCACTATATATATGTTTTAATTTAGACACAAGTCGTTTTACGTTTTCTCTACTAACCAAACTTATCTAAAGCAACCAAACATCCGTTACTATATGTTCCTATATATAGAGCTTAAGGTATAGGCTAAAGATGGGCTAAGCCCTACATACATAAATCATAAATGGGCCTAAATGACTTACTAAGTTGCAGGGGTGTTGATTGGTTCGATTATCGGGTTGTTCGGTTCAGTTAGTTTGGTTAAAATATTATTTCAAGCATAAAAAGTGTGTTTTTTTATATTAGGATAAAATTTTAATGGTATTTATATATAAATAAATGCATAAAAAATATGTATATTTATATGAATTCGGTTTTCGGTTCAGATTGTCAAACCCACCCGAGAACCGAATTAGTAGTTCAGTTCGGTTTGGTAAATTCGGTTTGGTTCGGTTTGGTTTTGGTAAATTCGGTTCGGTTTTAATTTTTGGTTTATTCTATTTTTTGGTTTTTCTGCTCACCCCTACTAAGTTGGTTAATACAAATCAGGTGAAGCCCACGAATGAATCAAACGAGGTTTGTGAACCCGCGCTACGCGGCGAGATGTTTACGTACTGTGTCGTTTTACGGTTATTTGATACTTGTTGTGACCCACTGAATGACGATTTGCTATTTATATGCGTGAAAAATAGTTAAGACGGGCTTAGTCAATCTTTGACGGACCGAATAAAAATATGTTAAAGCCCATTTAAAAAAAAAAGCCCAAATCCAACTCACCTGCGAACCCAAGCCTAGGCGGTTAGCCCATTTTCCCGCTTATTGTAATGTTTATATAATAGAATGGTGATGCTTCACACAAGAATAAGTTATATATCCCTATAATAGAATGGTGATGCTTCACACAAGACTAACTTACATATCCCTAACACTGTGTTCTTGAGTTAAAATTTGAGGGGAAAGGAAAGAAAAGGGAATATTTTTCGTGTTCTTGAGTTTATTTTTAACAAAGGAAAGGGAATTGGAGAGGAAAATGAAAGGAACTTTTTTTAAAAAATCTTCACCTCATTTTTAGGAGGAAATGGAAAGGAAACATAAGATTATGTTGTGTAAAGACTAATATGCCCCTTTTAAAAGATTTGATGCTAACAACTAAAGGGCATGAATGTAATTTAAACAAGTTCTTTTTCCTTTTCCTCCAACTTAAGAACATGATTCATGATTAATTTCCTTTTCCTTTCATGCATCTCAAGAACATGTAAACCAACACTTCCTTTACTCTTCCTTTTCTTTTCCTTTTCCCATTCTTTTCCTTTTCTTTTCATTTAAAACTCGAGAACTGAGTGTTACAAAAGAAAAGGAAAGGAAAGGAAAAGAAACACTTTCCTCCAAAAATTGGGAGGAAACACTTTGCTTCCATAATCATCAAAATAACACTACATGTGCTTTCTTAAGTAATACTCGAGAACACAACATGGGCCGTTTCATTTTCACTTTCTTTCATTTTATTTCTTAAGTAGAACTCGAGAACACAGTGTAAATTAAAGAATGATTTTGTTGACCAACTAGTAATGGTTTTAGGCCGTGCTAAGCCCGGCCCAGTGTCGTTTACGTTATTTATTAAAATGGTTATATATAGTAAATCTGGAGTTAATTACATGTTTGGTCTTTGTGGTTTGAAACAAAAATTGCATCTTTGGCCCTAAAACGCATTTAACTACATCAATGGTTCCTGTGGTAGTCCAAATTGAGTTGATCGATCTTTTGACCGATTTTCCATCCGATTGAAAGTTAACAGCAGGGGCACATGAAAGGAAAACAACTTTTTTATCTGGATAGTGTTTGCACACAATAAACAACATAGTGACATGTGTACAACAATATAGTTCAACTGCAAAAGCATTCATATATTGTCTGACACATAAACTAATATAGTAATATGCATTGTTAATATAATAGTAATATGCATTGTTAATATAGTACTGGTCGGATTGATAAAATTATAATGAAGAAAAATGAACACAACTTAAAGCCTTTTAGAATCAGGAAGAATACAAGCTATTGCAACAACGGGAAGTATACTTATTAAGGCTGTGGCATACATCATTATGAAGACATGGTAGGCACAATACAGATTCTCATGACCATGCCCAGCACTGATACACATTGAATCAAATACTATGATAGTTTATGTAGATAGGGGTAAAGCGCGACATTGATGATGAATCTTGTGCACGATTGACGGTTGTGTTGACAAGCATGTATACCGTGTATGAATGAAAGGATGGTTCAGCAAGGATTTACAGTACCTTCCAAATAATGAAAAAAGTATACAAACCTATATCAAAATCATTAAACGATGATGGTAGTAACGAAGATAATACTCACTCAAGCAAGATCCAGAGTTGTATATTGTTCCCATGCGTCATAACCTATTTATGTCCCAATAGCACATACTTAAATCAGAAAAATCACTTGAGGACATGATACATATCTCCTTTGCTACCTGAATGAACTTGTTGAGGAATATTAAAGTAGAACCCATGCCTATTGTTAAACGGAATTTTCAAATTTGGAAGCTTAAATTCTTTGCGATACTTATTTGCAAGGTTATGTATAGCTGTAATTTTTGATGAGTTAGAGTTAACAGCCATAAAGTATATTATAGAGTAGTAAAGACCATTCAGTCAGGTAGACCAATTTAGTACCTTCGCTGGTATCACAGAACGATCTTCGTGCAATATCCAGAAATCCATCTATTCCAGCCTTGACAGTAAAACACTGCTGTGTCCGAGCAACAAAAGGAACTCATGCATGGAGTACATCCTCATCTATCACTTCTCCAATTCTGAAATCATATTTTATTTTATAAAAACAAAGTAGACTTGAAGGTCTCTTTTATAAAGATAATTTTACCTTTATAGAAGCATATTTTTCATTCTCGCATACAGATTTGTATGTATTTCCAAGAAGAAAGCTGTTTGCATCTTTCAGATTGTAGAATCGTTGCACAGGTCTGATTTCCAGGATCGATTCATAATCAAACAAGCATCATGTAGACATCATTCAACAATAACATGAAGGAAACAAAGAAGATGAGTTTGAACCCTTTAAAACTGATATATATATAACTGAATTGGGTTAACTGTATGTTACAGAACTTGACTCCTATATATACAAGATGAAACGGTATGAACAAAACAGTTAGATACATACCGATTCATAAACGTTGTAACCCTAACGACACAACTGTCATATCCTAACTAACTATTGACCCATATTGGCCCATATCGACCCAGCCCATAATCTAATTAAGTTTACAGGCTTTACACATAAATACATAATATATAAACACTATAGCACCCTAATCTTTGCTTCTATAACATTATGGTCCAACATTCACCCCCCTAATGTTATAGACGGCAAAGTCTTCAATTCATCTTCTTTCTTGATTTTCTTGTTGGTTGCATTTTCTCCATCATCGAGTTCAACTTTGCCTATCATCCCTTCCTCATCATCAACCAGCCTTGCCTTGGTTCCAATATGCCCTTGTCTTGTCTCTTCACTTGGCAATTCCATTGCCATTATTCCACTTGTACCCTCGCGTTCCCTCGCCTTTGGTACATCCATACCGCTGGAATAATTTCTTGCCCCTTCATAGTAGGCTCCTAAGAGACTTAAGTGCGTCCCATAGCACTCCTCTAACTCACTCACATATTCCTTCGGGAACCCCATCGCATAGGCTACCTCTATCCAGTTATTCTTCATAATAACTTGGGTATGACCACCCAAACCTTTGACTGTGAGGTAAAGGTCTAAAAGGCTCACTTTTACCCCATTTATCCTTGCGGGTATTGGTCGTTCTTCGCCTTCCATGTAATCTTTATGGAACCATTGCACCATTCTTCCAAAATGGTTCTTGACCAATTCCTTATATTCGTCAATTATTTCCCGTTCACTAACCATTTCAATGAACCCAATCAAACTTTCAAATTCATATTTTGACGGCACCCTCGGTCCTTGTATACCATTCAACTTTTCTTCAATTGTGTTCTCTTTAAAATACAGAGAGTCACAATAACGCATTATGGCCTCAATAGCCTTCTCCTTGACCGCGTCCATTCTTTGTTTGTCTTCCACGCAACCAACTTCTTCTTTCTTTCTCTTCAATCTAACCTTCGGCTCTGATGCCACTGTAGAATCGTTGCACAGGTCTGATTTCCAGGATCGATTCATAATCAAACAAGCATCATGTAGACATCATTCAACAATAACATGAAGGAAACAAAGAAGATGAGTTTGAACCCTTTAAAACTGATATATATATAACTGAATTGGGTTAACTGTATGTTACAGAACTTGACTCCTATATATACAAGATGAAACGGTATGAACAAAACAGTTAGATACATACCGATTCATAAACGTTGTAACCCTAACGACACAACTGTCATATCCTAACTAACTATTGACCCATATTGGCCCATATCGACCCAGCCCATAATCTAATTAAGTTTACAGGCTTTACACATAAATACATAATATATAAACACTATAGCACCCTAATCTTTGCTTCTATAACATTATGGTCCAACATTCACCCCCCTAATGTTATAGACGGCAAAGTCTTCAATTCATCTTCTTTCTTGATTTTCTTGTTGGTTGCATTTTCTCCATCATCGAGTTCAACTTTGCCTATCATCCCTTCCTCATCATCAACCAGCCTTGCCTTGGTTCCAATATGCCCTTGTCTTGTCTCTTCACTTGGCAATTCCATTGCCATTATTCCACTTGTACCCTCGCGTTCCCTCGCCTTTGGTACATCCATACCGCTGGAATAATTTCTTGCCCCTTCATAGTAGGCTCCTAAGAGACTTAAGTGCGTCCCATAGCACTCCTCTAACTCACTCACATATTCCTTCGGGAACCCCATCGCATAGGCTACCTCTATCCAGTTATTCTTCATAATAACTTGGGTATGACCACCCAAACCTTTGACTGTGAGGTAAAGGTCTAAAAGGCTCACTTTTACCCCATTTATCCTTGCGGGTATTGATAATCTTATTAAGCCATTGTAGGAAATAAGTTGGGAAAATTACCGCAGAGGACCATTTGTAATGGGTTTCTCTTGCAGGGACCAAAAAATCCACTTTATTTTCCATTTGACCAAAGATTTTCGCTCCATAAGTGGACGAAATAATGTTTTTGGAGCGAAATTACCGTGTCACCGTCTCAGCATGCCTCGATTACATTTAAAAAAAATTGAAAGCTACGGATTTCGCTCCATGCATGGAGCGAATTGCATAATTTAAAAAAAATAAAAATGGGATGGAATCTTTGTACGGATTTCGCTCCATACTTGGAGCGAATTGCACTGTTCGACTTGACATCACTTGGAGCGAATTGCACTGTTCGACTTGACATTGAAATGACCAGACAGTAAGTTTTTTGTATATGTTTGGTGGTAAAAAAAAAATTGTGTATGTGAACATTGTGGTCCTCAATTGTTCGAGGTTCGTGAACATTTTGGTTTAAGCGATTTGAGTGGATTTCAGAACACGGAGGTATTTTTTTTGTTGGTAATTTAATTGTATGTATTTTAGTTTAAAAAAAAGTATCTAAATATGTTTATTTTTTATCTTCAAAACACAGTGTGGTCCTCAATTGTTCACGACACAGGCGAGCGGTTCCTTCTTAGAAGGGACCCATACGACCCCGACTTATCCGCGCACCCCACATATTGGGACGCCTATGTCACAACCTGGATTTGCATCGTGTTCCTCTCGGTATCTTCCCTCACATCCCGGTACTCCGTATGTTGGGACCCCTTTGGCACTATAAGGATTTGCCCCGTTTTCATCTAACTATCAGGCTGGTCCATCACACAGTCGTGATGTTTATGAGTGTGTTTCTACCTAATCAATAAAGTATATTTGTCCATTTTTGTTGTTATTCTACTAATCAATAGTAATTATATGTCCATTTTGGATGTATTCTACTAAACATGAACAATAAAAAATGATTAAAAAATTTTAGGATCCAAATGATGCACGTGCAAAGAGAGATACTCGTCAAGCAAATATAGTTCTGAGCCCATACCAGCCAGTTTTGTTTATACGCTAAAACTTAACCGCCGATTATGACATGATTTGATAATTCATTTTACTTTTACTGTAGCAGAAAACACTACTCACGACAGTTTGTTTATTCATCTTTCAATACAAATTCATAAATTATATACATTTACAGTATAAAAACTCTAAAATATCAAAACTTAAAAATACGAACAAGTCCTCTTAACTACATTACTAACAATTTTTTCATCTTTATGTTTTCAATACAAATTCATAAATTATATACATTTACAGAACAAAAACTCTAAAATATCAAAACTTAAAAATACGAACAAGTGACACACTTTGATACATAATATCTTATTCATCTTAACTACATTACCAACAAATTTATGTTCATTACGTAAAGCTCACTAAAGAGAACATACATCACATATAAAAAATAAATATATAAAACATATACAGATACTAAAACATCGACGAACATGCACGTAATCATTTTCTCAATTTCTAAAACTAAACCTAATTCCTAAAGTGTCAAACCAAACCCTAACCCTAAAAAAAACATTACACCCTAATTTCTCTAAATAGGGGATTTCGCTCCACCTATGGAGCGATATCTTCTCCTCAAAAATAAATATAGCACGAGTATCGATCCCACTAGAAACTATTTATATTAAAAAATTAATTTCGCTCCAAGTATGGAGCGAAATCAATTATTGCTATGCCCGTTTACTTTTATTTTCCGTACAAAGAATTCCAATCCGACTTTATTTTTTTAAAAAATTATGCAATCCATCCATGCAAGGAGTCGAAATCCGAGTTTCAAAAAAAAAATTTTAATGGTATATCGAGGCATGGTTGAGAACGGTGACACGTGTAATTTCGCTCTCAAAAACCATATTTCGCTCCACCTATGGAGCGAATTCTTTGGTCAAAATGGAAAAGTGGGATTTTTGGGTCCTCTACAAGAGAAACACATTACAAATGGTCCTCTGCGGTAATTTTCCCAAATAAGTTTAGTAGTAAATAAGAAAATCATTAATTCAAAACTAAACAACCCGCTTATTACTTTTTCAAACAATCACACCACTTCTCTTTTCTTGATTCAAATTCATTTCCATTTTTGCTTATTGCTTCTCACCTCAAAAGAAAATACTAGACCCGTTTGAGAAATTTTTTTTTACAAAATTAATAACAAAGTTTGTATGGTGGGAGTGAAAGTGGATATATAATTTGTAGATCTCAAACAACAATAAGCCTTATTCCCATGGAAAGTTCAATATAATTGGAAAAGAAAAAAAAAAAAAAAATTTGTTTTTTATGTTTTGGTGCCTACTTTTGATTGAAATCCATTTACAGTAGTTTTTTTAGATGACCTTTGCTGATGAAAAAATAATCAGTCTAGCAAATATAAGTACTTTATAACTAACATTTCTGGTCCAAATATAGTGTTTGGTTTAAACTTTTAATTTTTTTGGTGATTAGTTGAAAAGTTTGTATATTAAGCTGAAGTTAAATGGTTGTGGTATTTTATTTATCAGAAACTCCTATAGCATATGTTGGGCCATGTTTCTATTGTAGTCTGCACATGAATTTGGGATCTTGATTGATACAATTGGTTAGTGTAACTTGTATTCTTTAAATGAAAATGATGAAGATTCTTCTATATTATGGAGGTGATAAAACATGGATGCTAAAAAAATATCCTCTGCCCTGTTTATTTTTGATACAGTTTAAGTAATTATAGGTCCTTTGGAGTATCTCATAGTCTATTAGTTCAACTTGTCTACTCCCCTACATACTAAAGTACATATGTGGGAATTGTTTGAAAGTGATGCATGTTCTCGTAGAAGATATGTTTCCTTTAGTACACACCTCTAAGAGTGTTGTGTCATAATCATAACTTAGCCTTAACAATGTTTTACCCACTTTCAATCATAATGATTTATCACAAAATAAGATGAGATAGTCCAGACGCCATAACTATTAGTAAAATGAGATATCTCTTACGTATTTTGGATTAGTTATATGTAACATGTGCATGTGATATCCATTAATAGGTGTTCTAGCTATGATATGATAAATAAGTAAATGTGATATGATATAAGAAAACGTTTAGGAGCAAAAGGTTACATATTAACAGCAATCAAAATGACAATTTTTCTGTTGTTTTCATTTGCCATGGTTCATATTCAAGTGAGCGAAATAAGAAACTTGATAAAGTGAATTTTGAGTACCTCGGTAAAATATGTTTTTTGTGGCATTAATGTTTTGGATACCGGATACATGTATATACAACATATCCTTATTATACTCTCTAAAAATTATATTCTGTATTTTGTAACTTTCATAAATCTATATACGTCATTAAGTAACATATACTTTTGTCAGGTTTAATAACGAACAACTATCATGATGAATTGATGAGTGCATTTATCATGTGGAGTAACGATGATTCACCAATAGAATTTTTGAGTGAAACTCATCTGTAAAAAAATATAATTCGTTACTGATCTGATCTGGGCAAGTGCAGCTCTTATCATGAGAATGCCAATTCACGGCTGATAATTGTTACATTTGTTAAAGGTGATTGCATGATTGACATGACATTTTTTTCAGGATTAATAGTCTTCGAACTAACTAATATTCAAATCCTTATTACACATTGAAGGGGCATATGGGAAATGATTGCAGTCTTCCTCACTTAGTACCTGCTTTAAACTCCATCAACGTAAGTTACACATGTTAGCATTTTCATGACATAATAGACATAAATTACTGCTAATTTTTATATACTTGTAGATATTATATTTTTTAAATGATTAAATATATAAAATTCCGTTTAATCTTGTTAAATATAAAGCAATTTATGTTGTATATACGTAAAACAGGATTGGTGACGAATATTTTTTGATGTTTATGAGTCCAGGTTACTAATTAGAGCAACATCCAAATGACAAGAAGAAAGACCATTATCATAGTCAAAAGTAGACCTTTTTATATCACATAGAAGCAGGATCATAAGATAACTTTCACCAAACTTAAAGTCCACTTCAATGAATAAGGTAAATATGATATTCTTACATCTTTCACATAGTGAAGAACACCAAATTCTTCTTGCCAAACTTAAAGCTACTTTACTCGTGATATGATCAATTTTGTGGTGACGTGGGAAGTGATCTGTGAGAAACGTACTCATCAAAACTTTATGTTATTATCTAATAGCAAGAAACCTTGTGGCTACATTGCATATATGCCCATTTGCATTTGTAATAATGATTGAGGGTTGCTTTGTATTCTTTGAGGAAGTTGTAAACCTGGACATACTGCATAATGAAAGTCGCATATGAGTGGGAATCATTTAAAGATACAGCCCCAATAAATTTAGAGGCTGAATCTTTTAGTATTATAGATAGATAGATAGTGCGAACTTTAAAAAGAAGTTTGGGGATAAAATATGATAGGATTCTTAACTACAAAGCAAGTTATATAAGTTTTTAAAAGAGTAGAGTGCAAAATACGATTTGTCAAAAGTTGGTCTCGTATCTCTTGCTCAAATTCATCACTTGTATATCCATGAGGATAAACGATGCAAAGATTTGTCCATTAAGGGAAACAAGCAGGGGTGGAGCCATAAAGTTTGGCTCGAAGGGGCACACTTTGATATTTTTTAATAACTACACTACAAAATGATTCTTAGGAGGGGCAAATTACGAAAAAAATCGGATATTTTCGAAAATTTACACTACAATTTTTTTCGCTAGGGGGGGGGGGGGGGGGGGGCCACTTGCCCCTTGCCCCCTTCTCCAGTCCCAAGAAAACAAGTGAATGCCAAAATACATCCCATTGTGGTTTGCCCAAAGTGTGTCCTCACACTTTTCCGTGACAACACTTTTTTTTTAATTTTCCTCAAGATTTATGTGCTCACTTTACTAACGGAAGGTTGATATTTCGGTCATGTTTTAGCCAGGGTTTGTAAGGACGGACTATGACAAACGACGTAAACATAAATCTTGCACTTTTATAAAATCAAATGGTAAAGGAGGCAAGTTATATAAAAAAATAAATAGTGAAAAATCACTAGGATATTATAAATATACACATTCGTCGACTAATCCACTGCCGTTTTGACAGTGGGCCACGGTGTTACAGTATCGGACTCCCATTTTGGGCCAGCCCGATTTTGGTTTTTTTTTTTTTTTTTTTAAAATTGTATGCAAAATGTAGGAGGAAAAAAATATTACAAAAGTTCCGATTTATTCAGATAAAAAAAATACCCGCGGAAACATCTTCGATACCTAATAATTTTAAAATAATCGATATGGTCACAAACGTAAAACCCATTATATTAAAAAAAAAACCCGTATAGCAAAAAAAAAAACAACACTTTAAACATGAGGCCCAACACACAAGCCATATAAAAAAAATTGTTACTAATATACATATTTGTCGACAAACTAGCCTAAAATTAGCATAAAATGTGGCACAAGATCTGGCCCAAAGTACAAAAAAAAAAAACTAGCCCAAAATAAGCCTGAAATCTGGCCCAAAGTAAAAAAATACAAAACGGTCCCCTCAACTTTTAACTATTTAGTCGATTTTCTTACACAAAAAAATCTCGTAAAAAAAGTTAACTAAAAAAACAACGGTCAAGTTTTTATTGTTCACAACTTTTTTACATTCATCGGCCAAAAAAAAAGATATCGAACCGTCCCAAAAAAAGAAAATATTCGGGAAAAATTTAACCCGTCCCAACGCAATTTTTTTTTCCGAATCCTACAAAAAAAAGAAATATCCGGAAAAAAATTAGCAAAAAAAAAAAAAAAAACCAAAAAATAGCCTAAAATATGGCCCAAAGTAAAAAAATACAAATCGGACCCTCACCTTTTAATTATTTACGATTTTCTTACACAAAAATTCCTGTAAAAAAATTTACAAAACCGTCCCAAAAAAGAAAATATTCGGGAAAAAATTAGCCCGTTCCAACGCAAATATTTTTTCCCCGAATCATACAAAAAAAAGAAAATATTAAAAATTAGCCCCGCCATAACGCATCGCCAAAAAAAAAACCCCAAAACGTAAAAAAAAATTATTCGGGAAAAAATTAGCCCCGCCGCAACGCGCGGGTTATTTTGCTTGTTGAATTCATATGTGGCAATTGTAGCCATCATTGGGCTCCGGGCATAGGCTGCACGCCAAAGGTGGAGGTTAGTGAGGACTATGAATCTTATATTTTTGTCATTTAGTATAATTTTTTGTATTTTTATGTTTGGCCTTCCTACAATACTATTACTCCCATAATAATATTTCAAGCTGCATGCCGAGACCATTAACATGCAAATTCCTCAACCGAAAACCTGACTTTTTCAAACAAGAGGTGAAAATGCCTTTATAACTAAATAAATTGCATCAAATAGATATTTTTTTTAAGGTAATTAATAGTTTAATCCTTTAAGATTTTAGCTCATTTGTAGTTCAATCACTTAACTATTTTTGGCAATGCATTTATCATTAAGTTTATTTAATTATTTGTTTATCAAAAACAATTCAAAATACTCACAAAGCTTTTAAATATTATGAAAAAACTTTGCAAGGTCAAACCTTGTGAATTTTTAAAAAAATTACAAAGTTTGACCTTGCAAAGTCAAGCCCTGTTAATTTTGAAAAATGCTATTTTTTTTGTTTTTAGGCTTAGCTCAAAACATAAAATTTGTAGATATCTATTTTCTCGTTTAGATGCTTTTTAAATCACCAAAAAATAAGTTCGTATGAGAAGTTATGACCACAACAACTTTTTCTCGTTTACCTGTTGTGGCATTTTAGTCATAACTTCATCATACAAATTTCTTTTTCGCCCGATTCAAATAGTCACTAGATGGGAAAAAGAGAATACAACCTTCATATTTTGAGCTAAGCGTGAAACCGAAGAACAGGAACAAATTTCAAAAACTCGCAAGGTTTGACCTCCTCGCATAGTCAAACTTGCGTTATATGAAAATTTCCAAACTTTGAAAATTTTAAGAGTGTATCGAAATTTTTGAAAAACAAATGGGTATTCTTATAAAATTAGTATTTTTATCATTTTCTCTTTTTAAACCACTTAACTTTATTTTATCATTTAATTAAATCTCTCAATAGACTAACTATTTTAATAAAATTACTTAACTAATTTTGGCCAACTTTCATGCTAACTTTTTTATACGGCTAATATTATTAAAAGAAAACACTAAGCAAAAGCTAGAACATTACAAGGACACCAAGGAGAGGATTATTTAACCAATCTAACCCAACTAAACGTAGCTTTACATCTATAAAACGACAGAAAACCAAAAGAAAAGACGAGAGCACTAGATCATCAAAAAAATATTCCGCATTGAAAGAAGGAACAACGCCTAAAATCTTCTTATTCCGAAAAGCCCAAATGAACCACCATAGAACATAACACATACACCCTTCTAATAATCTTTATTCTTAAGAAGGCAGCAGCCGTAAATTAGTTACCAAAGAAAATGTCACTCTCAAAAGAATCCAGCTCCAAGTAACTCATATCCCACCAAATACAAACCCTCCGAAAAAATACTCTAACAACACTAACAATTAAAGAACAAAAGTTTTTGAAGATGTCAACACACGACTCGCAATAGTAGGACATAAGAATAGAAGAGATATCTATACCTTCCACGTGAAATGTTCCACCAGTCGGTAAACCATTTATACGACCAATCCAAGCGTGAACATTGACTTTAATAGGCACTTCTTTAATCCATCTTGTTTGTGGAAGAAATATCTAGTAACCTATTGTGTCATATACCTTCGCGCCGGCAACTGAAAATTCCCCCGAACCACCAGTTTAAATCCCACGACCACCTATCCTCCGATGGACTTAACATCAGTCCCTCCAAACTGTCCAAAAGATGATCCCATTGTTCGAATTCAATGCCACTAGGCGGCATCCTACGCAAAGAGGAAGCTAAAGAAGTCTGCTCAAATTTGAAAGCTACCGATATGTGTTTGTTTACCTCAGAGCGCATAAATGCTTGAAAAACCTCTTTCAATCGCTGCACCCCTTCACCGATCCTACCAAAAAGAAGGTATTCGAACCCATTTTCCCTATCTTCTTATGCATCATACTTATGAAAGATCAATTCCATGAGAAGCTACCAGCCATTTCTTAAAAAACACACCAAATCGACGTATATACCGACATTCTCCAGCTCTATCAATGCTACCATCAACTCCTTGTATAGCATGAATGCCCTAACCCCTAAGACGAGTTCACATGATTAAAAATTGCCAAATCCATTTAAACATTAATGCTCTATTAAGCACGAATAAACTAGAAACACCAAGACCTTCTTTCTCCTTTGACGTCAAGACTTTATTCCAACTAACCCAAATCGACCTTTTACTATCAAGATCATTAGCATTAAAAAAGTGACACCGGATAGATTCCATACGTTGTAAACCAACATAGGAAACCTAAAAAATATACATATGATAATATGCCATAGAACAAAAACCGTTAAGAAGAGTGAGCCTACCTCCAATAGACAAAGTTTTCATCTTCCATTTAGAAAGTCGATTCACCATTTTGTCGATAACCTCATCCCATGATTTAGTCCGAGACATACATCCCCCTACTTTCGAGCCAAGAAAAGAAAATGGAGTATTAAGAATGCCACAACCAATATGTCTCGGTAACTTCTTTCGACTTCTCTATCGAAACCGCTAACCCCAGAGTTTACTTTTACTAAGATTATACTTAGACCCAAAGCCCCTTCAAAACACTTTAACATATATAATAAAAGTATCAACATACTGCTTACAATCCATTGACCCATGAATATACATCCGTCCGCATAAACATATGAGAATTAAGTCATAGAAGAGTTAATCTTGATTCCCTTAAACTACCATACCCGCATCCTCCACTCTTTTTAAAGGACAAATGAAGACCTCTCCATAACATATAAAATAAGAAAGAGATAACGATCACCTTTTTTAAGCCTTTATAAAATAGAAATTCCTCCTCCGTCGTACTTCCATTTACTAAAAAACCGAACCACGAGAATATCGAAGGCATTCTTTATCCAACATCTAATGTTAGCACCAAAGCCAAAACGATTTAAAACGTCTCCTAAAAAATCCCAACGGACGGAATCATAAGCCTTTTCAAAATCAATCTTGAAAATAAACGTTTGTTTTTTTTCGCTTTACACCATTGAAGAACCTCGTTGAGAATGAGCGGACCGTCTAGAATTTGTCTATTCACCACAAAAGCCGATTGAACCTCACTAACTAAGTCACCCAACACACCAACAAGCCGATTAGCCAAAATTTTCGCAATAATTTTATATAAGCTCCCTATAAGACTAATTGGACGAAAGTCCTTAACCAATTTAGCATCCGGAAATCTAAGGATCAAGCATTAAACACGCATTACAAACAACCTTTAGGAAAATTACCGGTAAGTAAAAAAGTTGAACCACCCAAGCCGCCACAACATCCCTTTTCATTAAAACCAATATCTTCTAATGAAACCAAACGTACTCCATCCGTCCCGAGGATTTATCAATCCCACAATCCCACACCGCCTGCTTAATCTCTTGTACAAATAAACACCTTCCAATTCATTTTTTATTCAGCTCACTAATCGTAAACACGAGGAAAATCAATTATTTGATTACAGGTCGAATCTCGACCTTTTATTTAATCATTAATGATGAATGATGTTTACCGGGTTGAGTAATTTAAGTAATGAAAAAACTAAAATTCAAGGGTCGGGGGGGTTTTTTTTTTTCCTACTTTTTAGCATGGGGGTGGGGGGGGGGGGGGGATTACAGTTTTAACCTTACTAATTAATAAATATATTCTAATTATAATTACAATCAAAATTAGACAATTTAATTTGGGACACTTATATTAGTTGAAGTCGGAAGCATAGTTAAACATTTAACAATAAGTGTAAAACCCCCCCCGTAATAGGTACTCTTGTCTTTAGTTAATGATACACCCATTATTAAGTCACTCAACGCCCAGATAATAGAAATAAATAGCGTGTTAAGAACCATTTTAGAGGGTCAACCCTTGACTCAGATCACAGGGCCAAGGCCATTTAATGAGCTTAATCCTGATTAGACATGGCAAAAATCCAAACCGATTTTTTAAAAAAACCGGTCGAAAAAATCGAAACCGGTTTTTTAAAAAACCGGGTTTTTTTTTTAACCGTTCGTTAAATAGAACCTAACCGGTTAGACCGTTTTGTCGGGATTTTAAACATAATCCGGTTCTTTTAAAACCGGTTATTTAAAAAAACCGTTTTTAAAAGAAAACCGGTTAAAACCGGCTTATTTTATTATTTATAAACCGTTAATAGTTTTTAAAAAAAAACCGGTTTTAAACTACTTAGTTACACTAATATGTTTTTAAAAAACACTAATAGTTTTTAAAAAAAAGTTTTAAAAAAAACACTACTTGAGTACACTAATATAACCGAACACTAATAGTTTAAAAAAAAAAAAAAATTTTTTTGACTACTTGAGTACACTAATATGTTTTCGGGTGATGGCCTTGACGAAGCTCGAAATGTATTAGTATTTATATATTTTTAGTTGTATAATTGTATTGTTTAAAATAAAAGTTTGGTTGTATTTTTTTTAGTATGTTTCCGGTGCAAATAAAAGTTATGATTGTATTTGTTTATATGTTTCCGGT
Organism: Tanacetum coccineum; assembly: GCA_026074375.1. Taxonomy (NCBI): domain Eukaryota; kingdom Viridiplantae; phylum Streptophyta; class Magnoliopsida; order Asterales; family Asteraceae; genus Tanacetum; species Tanacetum coccineum. Next base: position 24,343 of record BQNB010001119.1, read on the forward strand.
GTAATTATTAATTAAATGTATGATAATTTTAACAAGTTTAAATAAATGTTCGAAGTATTAAATTTCTGAAAAACCGAACCGGTATAAAGAAGACCGATTCCGAGACATATATAACCGAAAAAACCGAAACCGGTAAAAAAAACCATTCCGAAAATTATAACCGAAAAAAACCGATTCCGAACATTTATAACCGAAAAAAAAACCATTTTCGGAAAAACCGAAAAAACCAAAACCGGTTATTAAAAAACCGAAACCGGATTTTAAAACCGATTTTTGCACCCCTAATCCGATATACTAACGTAATTTATAATTCTCTCATAGACTAAAAACCTAAACACCAATAACCAAAAAAAAAAGTAAATGCAAAAATACATCCATGTGGTTTTCAACTTTCCCCACAATATAATACATCTCTAATTAGACTCTATTGGAAGTATACATCCATCGTTAGGCAAACGTTTTGCCACAAAAATCCCTGAGAACGAACGATGCAAAAATTTTCCGTTATCTTCTCACCGAGGGATGTAATTGTGTAAAAAGAGGATACTTTGGTTTATTCCCGAATGGAAAAACAGATGATACTTTGTTTATCATGTTCGGGATGTTTTGTTTTATCCCGTATGATAACATTGTGCTATCGGTCGTGACATTTGTGTTTTGAAGATCCGTCTCCGCTTGATGTTGAAGTCTTCATTCAAATAACTAGTTTATATGCTATAATGTTTTATTTTTTTTTCTACTCTTGTCCGAGCTCGTGATTTCATCACCGCTCGGACTGACGAACGGAGCAATTAGAAGGATCAGGTTAGTAGCCCAAGCCGTTTGTGGACTTAGGGTCCTTTAGGGTTTCATTTATTCTCATGGTAATCTCTATATATTGATGGTTGAATAATACATTTTATACGACTGGGTTTTTCGATTGTCTAAAAGACACAAGTTTTGAAACAATAAAAAACATATTTATTTTTATGTAAACACATTGATAACTTGTTAAATACAGGGGGTACAAATTTAGAATAATATTGACATCAAGAACAAGTAAATAGATTTATAATGTCATTTTATGCTTCCAAAACTGATAATACTCCCCCATCCCTCCCCACCCCCCCCCCCCTTAATTTCCATGATTGTTGTTCCGTGTTTTTTTTCTCCCACATTAATTATCCACTTATAAAAATAGATAGATAATTTAGATTAAGTTTATCATATCACTTGAAGTTATAAACATTAAAGAATTTATCAATTAATTGGTTAAAGATAAAATTATCATTATGCAAAAAAAATAAAAAATAAAAATAAAAACTATAATCAATAACGTTTTTTTGCGTTTTTTGTTATAGACAAATAATCATAGACGAAAGGATCAACTCTACCCTGAAGATGCATAAAATAAGAGGGCCGTTTGCTTTAAGGATTTATTCGTGGATATTAAGATTTGGAGTGTTATTTAATGTTTGGTTTGAAAATTGTATGGTCCAATATTTGGACTTCGTCCATATTTTTGGGATAATCAAATCCACACACAAAGGCCGGGATTTTAGTTTGACACCACTATCTACTTTTTATATTTTTTTCAAATTCATTTTCTATCGTAATGCGTGAGTTCTTCCTTTTGTTTATATATTTTAATATAATAATAATATATTATAAAGTTAAACCCATCTTTAACCAAATGGGCCCTAAAATAAAACTTATCCTAACCGGCCGTCACGTGCTTGGAATACCACATACCAACGTGTAGAAATTGGAAAAAAAAGTAATTGAATGATTTAATTTACCAAATTTGGTTATTCATCTGACACTTACCTTTATATATAAAGACTACTAATATTCTCGACATAAAATACGACAAAATGACGAATCGAGCCGATTCGCTCAATCCAAAACCTAGAAAACGATAACTGAAACCGAAAAAACTTAAAACTGGAAAAACCCAGTTTTTACTTTTAGTTATCCGCAGTTATCCGAACCGAACCGTGTATAATATCTATGTAGGTTTCGACAAACCATTGATAAAAATATACAACTATTTTTTTTAGAACGGCAAGTTAATTGTTAAAAATATACAACTATTAACTATATTAGTGCACTACTATTATCGTATATCGCATATTTAGTTGCCTAATGTGATCATTTACCAACGTTCATGGATACATATGATTAAAATGATCTTAAGTTATAAACGTCAAGTAAATAGTATTAGTTATTTTGTTACATATTATAATTTGAATGTTTTTATTCCGAAGAAATAATTTTAGTATGAAACTAATCTCTTTAATAATGTTATTTAATTTTACTACAAAGTCATGTTACGTTATAATTTAAGTTATTATTCGTCCGATTCAATTCTACTAATTTTTTAGAATGGTTAACCGTGACTCGAACCGTGGGTAACCGCTCATTTCGGGTACCCGCATGCCCGTTTATCCGTCTAGTACGATCGACTTCAGATTGTAAAATGAGCTACCCGCCCCGTCATAGATTTTTTAAAAATCTCCAACCAAACCGAGCCAAACCACCTCGTGAAGAATATTTAATATTCTCCGTATATAAATGTAACCAAACACATAGAGCTTAAGGTATAGGCTAATGATGGGCTAAGTCCTACATAATAAATGGGCCTAAATGAGTTATTAAGTGGGTTTATACAAATAAGGTGAAGCCCACAAATGATAAATGAACGAAAATCGAATGGGTTACTTAGAGATATCCTTTACAAGTTATATATTTAAAACAAAAGGATGTATAGTATGTTTGGCTATTTAAGTGAGAATATATGGTAGTGCTCTGACTAGGTGCAAGTGACACAATGTAAACGGAATTCTACAACACTGTAAGATAAGGCTAAAAATCTAAATGGCATAGCACTCTTTAAGATTTGGAAGAGCTTGAATCATCATCTTGGCTCGAATATTTCAAGCATATCAGACGTTGAGCCGCTCCATATGTCATCTGTATTCTTTCATATTGCTCATACTTCACTTCCTTCCTCTTCATTTCCTATTTTTAAACAAAACTAAATTTCTCAGCTCCAAGACAACTTATATAACCAAATATAATAAGTAGTAATACATTAGACATCCTAGTGCACGAGATCTTATATACATGTGGCATGTTAACCTTTTCTGTAATCCTTGAGGTGATATTTCGGGCAGTCGATCCCTATAACTGAACTTGGTAACCCAGCTACTCCTGCTAATACAAGTCCATAATGTGGTACATGTCGCAATCCATCTTTCAGCGCAAACTGTGTATGTGAACCAGGAAATTACAGATTATATGTAGCTGTTACTCTAGAAATGAGCACATATGAAATTTAAAACAACGGGTACCTTAAAATCCAACCGGTTGTTTTTTACTTCCACGTCTTCCCAAAGAAATTAAGGAATCTAACATTATTGGATATATGGTGGCTGTTCTGATAGTTTTTCCTTGTGTGTGGCATGGCGGGTAGAAAAATGTGATCATTCGGTATTGATGTGTGGCCGCCAATAGGAGATTTTGATTTGAAATAGGATATGAGACAGAAGGTTGGTCTGGTACTGCTTTTGAGGAGAATCCGTTGCACCGGCAACACAATCAAGAAAAGCTGGACATTTCCAGCTTAGACTTTTAAAGTCACTGGTTTGGAAGAAGAAACTTGTATCGGGCATAGGTAGCAGAAGTGAGGAGATATAGCATAGGGGTGTGGAAGGACATCTTCATGTCAAAGAACCAAAAGGAATTCATCTAAAAAATATTTATCTTTTAAAACTTTGTGGTTCATTTGTAACGCAACCCCAACTAGTTTAGGGTACAAGGCTTATTGCTGATAGAACTAAAAAAAGTACCGCAGGAAATATCTTTGTAGCAATACCAAAACCATGCTTGTTGTAAACACTTTCTTGATAGCTCTAGCAACAAGCATGAGATATAAAGAGCACCACTTACCCTTTAAGTGCTAATAGTCTTTTACAGCAACTCCATGCAATTGCAAAACCATCCGAGGAAGATGTAGCCCTGCCCAGCTCATCCATGATCCGTCACAACCAGCCTCCTGTTGCCAATCAAAGATGTTTTAGGTGCATAATAAAATAAATAAAAATCTATATTAATATTAGATACCAGTCCTGATTTAAAATATTGGTATACCTTTCAAAGATGAATATCAAGTTCTTATGAATTTTCTGTCATGAACTGCAAAAACAAGGTTCTTATGAATTTTCTAGGGGCAATGACACAGGGGCTTCTAAGTAACACATTCATTAAGACATATTATACTACACGATTACTGGTTTTGTTAAAAAGGAGGACCCGATTGCAGCGACGTGTGCTATAGTTTCTCCTTGTTCTCCATTGAGTTAAAGCAAAAAGAGTGTTAAAGGGAGACCGATGCAGCGACGTGTGCTATTCTTAGTTTTTGTAGCAAAATCAAAAGCTTTTGACTTTGGGTAGAAGTCAATGGTAGACTAATTAATGCGAAAATTCTATATGAAATGGAATTCAAGCATTGTGCTTGCTGATTAACTGTCATAGGAATTCATTCGATCATCCTGTTCTACTTCTACATCAGGGTAGTATTTTTATTTGTGGCAACGTTTATAATATGATCATGAGTATTACAAGCCATAGTAGATTTTAAAGCCATACCATGACAACTTGAAACACATACAATCCAATAAATAAATACATGTAGTTGTCTATTTCTTACATGTTAGGGCCCCTTGGCAATCAACATGTGTTGAAAGCCTTCGATAGTAAGATATATTGGGCTTGCAAAAGAGCATGGAAACCAACAAATGAATTACATTTAGATACGCGTCTATAATAAAATATCTAATACCGATAAGCTTAAGCACTGAAAGCATTTCATGAAAAAGGAGTGTGGATACAGACAACAAAATCATTGTGACACTTTCTTGAATAGGATGTCTTCAAGCATCTCGCTGCATCTAGTCATAATCATTCTTTGAGGCCAAAAATATTGAACAACATAGTAATATAATTCAACTGCAAAAGCAATCATATGTTGTCTGACACCTAAACTAATATAGTAATATACATTAGAGTGCTGGTCAGTTTGATAAAATTATAATGAAGAAAAATAAACACAGCTTAAAGCCTTACACAATTCCGAAATTGTGGGTTCTCAACTATACAATTCCGAAAAAATTATACAAGAAATTAAATTTCATTCCATCTCAACAACCCCTCTGTACAAGTGATATCTAATACATTTAGTTTGTTAGTTTTACTTCTTTAAATACCCTCTAGTGAAATTATCATCACATTACAAAGTTATGTCACCAATTGGTTTTGGCTGGCCACCAATCTGGATGAGGGCATAGCTGTACAAATGGAGGTTGGGTGCCTGAATCAAACGTGAACGGGGGTAAAGCCACAGAGGTTTGACCAAATGCTGGAACAGGTGTCGGAGTTTGCATACAATCCTCTACCATACCGTCCATACTCATGTCATTCGTAAAAGTTATTCGTTATTAGCACAGTTCAATACATGAGAATCCTCAGCACCATACTGTCCTCATGGTGTAAAATACAGTTGTCGGGAGTTGTGCATTGAATCCTCCCTCCATACCGTCCATACTCATGTGATTAAGTACCAAATCCGGAAGGACTTGTCGGGTCCCAAGTGACCAAAATATGCTGGTACGGTTTCCACTAGTGGAATTACCAAATAAGGAGTCAATGAGATTGATTTTTGGGTTGGGGTTTGAAAAAGACGAAGGAGGAACCAGCACCGGCCACCAAATAATATTTTGTTTGATCCACGAAGTACTAGAATGCACCACAACACCACAGGCTAATGTAGAGTAGCTGAGGGATCATTGTTGTAGCAGGAGAAGTTGCCCCGAAATTATATGTAGTACCAAATCTGAAAGACTTTGTCGGGTCCCAAGTAGACCCAAATATGCTGGTAGCGGGTCCACTAGTGGAATTACCATATTTACCATCTGATGATGCAGTCATGGAACTAATACTGAAACTGGATGATGTGCCGATAGTAAAAGCTGAGGACGAAAAATGAGAAGTCCCAAAGGTAGAAGATGGGATGGAAGTGGTCCCAGAAGGTGTAGGTGTCGCAGATACCCCAAAATTATAAAATCTGGAAGACTTTTCCGGGTCCCAAGTAGACCCAAATATGCTTGTAGCGGGTCCACTAGTGGAATTACCATATTTACCCTCTGATGATGCAGTCATGGAACTAATACCAAAACTGGATGATGTGCCGATAGTAAAAGTAGAGGTCAAAAAGGGAAGTTACCAGAGGTAGAAGTTGGGATGGAAGTGGTGCCAGAGCCAAACAGAGAAGGCACGGACGGTGTAACAGCCACAGATGCCTGTGTGTTTGCCTGAGATCCATTGGAGACATTGAAGAACGATGCCAATGACTTATTCTTGGTGGTTGAAGTAACTGCTAGAGAGCTAGAGCCAAAGAGTCCACTTCCAGTGGTGGTGGTGGTGTAGAAAAAAGGTTGTCCTAGCAAAATGGTGAGTTGGATTTCAAATCCTTGTCATTTACAACACTGGTGTTCCAGTTTCTCCATGATATTGTTGGTGTTGTTGGAGTAGCAAACTGAAAACGAAAACTAGAGTTGCGAACAGCGAAGGGATAACTGGGTGTGTTATAGGGTAGAAGTTAGGATCGATAGCTGCAATAAGAGTACGGGTGGTGGTGGTGGATATACCATTTGTCGGTGTACCTGGAAGAGCAGTAGAGGCTGGAGCATCTAAGTTTCCAAATATGTTTGCAGCCTTCTCATCATCCCCTTTCCATCCTTGGACTCGGATTTCCGATCCGTGTGCTTTGCTCTGATTGGCCAAAACACAACAACCCACCATCCATTCATCCCATAAAACCTAAATCAAAACAATCTTTTTTATTTCGCCGTCCATGACAATCAATGGATCCCGATCTTGAAGCTTAGAGAAATATAAATTTAATTGGGAATTTCCTTGGTCCATTTTCTTCAACTTTTTCCTTGCCTTTGGAGGTCAGCTCTCGACTATCATGTAGCCTTTCATGGTGCTGAACCTTTGATGTCTGATTATCGTGAGGGTAAGAAAGCAATTTCGGCGAATCCACCTTCTCCAAGCTTCTAAAAGCCTTCCCATGGAGCATATCTAACGTTAGTTTCGTGGGTGATTTAGTTGAGCCAGAACTTTTTTCCTTTAAATCCATTTTTTCAAGGTGCTGCAATATTTTTGTGGCTGTTTGAGTGGACTTTGTAGGAACATTAGCGTAGCCCGAGACTGATCCCGAACCATGCATGCTTGTGTCTCTCTTTTTTTCAGCTCCCTTAACGATTTTTGGTTCAGACTCGTTCATTAGAAGCAGCTTCTGACTCGCGTGGTCCGGCTGTTGAAGTGCCGTGTATCCGAGTTCTCTTTTATCTCTTAGCGTTAAGAGATTAGCTTTTTGCCGAGTTCTACGCAGTGGACCACCCGATCCAATATCACCGTCTCGTACAAAACTTCTACGTGTTAGAGCAAGATTAGCTTTTTGTCGAGTTCTACGCAGTGGAACACCCGATCCAATATCATCGTCTAGTATAGAACTTCTACGTTTTAGAGCCTGACAAAGAGCGTGAAAACACTGTTAGAAAAAAATAGAGGCATATGTGTTGATCTGGGTTATCTTTTATCCATAGAGGTCAACTTGGTAGGGTTAGAACACATAACTAAAAAGAATACGGGTCAAGCAGGTGGACTGCACCAAAAGTGTGTTAAATTGCATAAACTTCCTAGATCTCTTCAGTAAAATAAAACAAAAGCTGCATGTTGCTATAATAAAAAAGTAATACTCATATTCAGCATGTTTTATTTATAGAAATCAGGAAAGAATAAAAAGGGTATGTGCCGCCAGTCCACCCCGCTTTCTAACTTATCCATTTTTTACCCAGCCCATTTCACCCGTTACCCATTTAGCCAACTCGTACAGCCAGCCAATTTTGTCACCTCTATAAAGAAGAACATAGAAGAATGTTTGTAATCAAGGCATATTTCCAAGGAATACCATTTTCCCTCCATGCTGAAAGGCAGACCGAGAAGATGTCAAAGCTTCCTCACGGCCATAACTTGATGTGATTCCCTGAAATTATGTAAAAGTATACAGATTATACTTTAGTAATATTGAAAAGTACAACAGTATGTTGAATAAAGGTAGGCAGATCAGGCAAACCTTTCGGGTAAAAGTTGAAGGAGATGTGGCATATGGTGTGCGGGCCATGCTGTACATTGCCGGTCTGCCTCGAGATCTTGGTGTTGTGAATCCATTTGCAATTTTTGGGGCAATTAATGTATTTGGTGATTTTAAAAAGCCCGTTGCATTATTATGCAGCACTAAATCTTGTCTCAGTGCTACCTTAGAAGATGGTGAACTATACAGATTTGCTCGAGAAGATGACTCGTTGGACCTTGAATGCAAAAATGCTTTCAAGCGTTCGATTTCGGACCTGTTACAGTATATAACATCAGTAATGGCAGTTTCAAAAGCAAGTTTTGGGTCACACAAGTTGCATGTTATTGATAATTGAGTGCACTAAAACATGTGATATAAAGATACGGGTCACCACTCAGAGCAAAAGAAATAACATAGAAATACAGTAAAATGATAGACAGACCTAGTAAAGGTTTTTTGTTGCAACACTTGTTCAAGATCCGATATCCCAGTAGCAGCAGAAATACCGTGTTGCCCTTCCTCCCGAGTAGTCTCTGTTCACATAAATGCTGTCGTAAGGGGTATGTAGAGCATAATGCACATTAAAGTAAAGAAACGACATAGTGGCTAATTAACGTGAATCTTATACGCTCCACACAGATAACAATATAAATTAACTACATTTTTGGACTACCCGACAAGGACCAAAAGTGGACCAAAAATAGACGAGATCCGTTATATTTTGGACTAAAACCATATATACTCGGCAAAAACCAAAAATGTACAGTAGTTAACTCAATTAGCTAAACAATGAACAGAGAGTAACAAAATGTAATAAATAAACATAATTAAAATCAATAATGAAATTAACCTGACGGCTTCCGGTTACCAAAAACGACACCAAAAAGCTTATACGCACGGTCAACGATTTTGGTCAACAAGTTAGGGTTTTTCTTCCGTCGGAGAAGTGTTTTGCGGAGCTTTGATGCGGTGGTTTGGTAGGGAGGTTGCGTGTCACGCGCCGTCTTCATTGTGGTTTGGATATTAAGGAGTATGTCGTAAACTGAATGTCTGTGTGAGTTTTTGGGATGATGCCAAGACTATTTATAAGGTTAGGGTTCCATCAACTTTCTACTTTTGGCCCTTCATATATTTAACTTGCTCAACACCAGCCCCTCACTTTGTAACACCCCATTTAATTTAGTCATAACCACCCATTTATTTAATTTAACATTGTAACGGCCTTCAATAATTATCAAAGAGTGTAACCGCTAAAATCACGAGACTTCGATACGCCCGTGCGTTGCACCGGACTTGTTTTTGTGTAAAATCTTCTTGTTAATTATATAAAGCATAGTATAAGTTTATATTTCGGCGGTTGGGTTTGAAACGGAATTGTATTTGTGTAAAAATCAAACTATTATATTAAATTAACACACTTATTAATTGACCCAATTTTTTCCTCCAAACCCACCTAAAAGTTTAACATCAAAATCATGTCGCCTATTTAAGTTTTCTTTCAACTACATTTTACGTTCATACCCGTGCGATGCACGAGCTTTGTTTTTCGATAAAAATATGAAATTTTGCTTATGTATAAACTTTTTTTTATCTGTTATTATGAACTTTTGATTACGTTAAATCATCAATTATTTTTTCAACCTTTTCAACTTTCGCTCAATCTATAACTGACTTTTAATTTTATGTTAATATTAATATGAACATTGATTTGTTGACTGAACTAAATCACAATCAATGCTTTCCGTTACAAAAGTAAATCACAATCAATCAATGATTTTCGTTACGAAAATAAATTGTAATCAATGCTTTTGAATACCGTCAAAGACTTTAGAGACTAATTTGTACAATTTTCAAAGCATGGGTTACACCATTTGATCTACCACTATTCTTGCCTTTGTGCGAACAATTCCTTTTTTGCCGTCTTCTTTACATTACGTGTAGCGTACTGATGACGTAGAGTACGTACAACATACCTCTGGGTGTGGACTGTACTAATCACATTTGGACCCTGGCCTTGGCCCCGATATGGCAACATTCAATCTGCACTTAATATGATTAGTCTAAAACAATCAGCATTTAATGTGACTAAAATCCAATCAGCATTTAATGTTATTTAATGTGATTAATCAACATCCAACCAGCATTTAATGTGATTAGTCAACATCCAATCAGCATTTAATGCGAGTCAACAATCAATCATACCTTAATATGCATTTAATGTGATTAGTCACCTATAAAAGAGGGTCCCCTCACACCCAAAAGGTATGATTCCCTCACCCTTCTCAATAGACACACATACTACTGATAACTTGTATTCTTACTCTCACGCTGGAATCTAATCGTGGAGTCCGTCCCCATTGTAAGGCTAACAGTTTACCTTTACTTGTGTAGGAAGTCATCCGATTACTTTGTTTAGTGCAGGATCCAACCCGAAGATGGCTTGCCGACCCGACCCAATAAGCAATCTTGAACCATCTCGCACCCGCTTACTATTTTGAACTAACACGTACCAACGTTGTTAATTGACATTTTTTAATTGTTTTGTACAAAAATTCTATATAAAAGATGAATTCTTCCAAGATAAGTGAATGTTCACACGGTTCTATCTCTTACTTGACGTGTTCATAACCAAAAGGTTATTGATATGCATGTTTCATTATTTTGACACAAAATTAGGCATTTTTTTAAGTAACCTATTTATTTCATATGACGAAGTTTCACTACTACAAAAGTGCTTCCAAGACCCATTCTAAACCAAATCAAGACCGGTTTTCCATATGGTCTGTCCAAGGGGGGCTCTCCATGTGAAATCAAATACAACCCGGTTTAAACACCGGCCTCGATAAAACATATGTAGACGTGTATGAAATCAAATACAGACCGGTTTAAACACCGGTCTCGATAAATTATATGCAAACCCGTTTTTAGCATAAAAATCTGGTCTCTATGATATTTTAAGAAATTAAAAAAAATGGCTATTTGAGATAGCTTATTAGCAGTTACAATAAGCTATCCCAAACAGCCCCGTAATCATGTTCAATAAGCAATGCAATAACTCGAGAAACTGCAACTTTAGCATTTTCATACAAATCTTCATGCATATCAAAATGAAGCAACGAAACATGTGCGTATCACTTTCATGATATCGCACACAAGAATAATACTACGTAATCAGCTAAACGCAATCCAAACTCCTAATATAACATCTATTTGAAATCCAAAATTATATTGAGTGTGCTATAAGCAGTTTGAACAAACAATTCGAATTGGGAAACACCCCTGTACAATGTGCTCCATATTATGTAAGGTAACTGATATACTTCAACCTTCGTCTTCCATTCTAATAGAAGCCATATTATGTAAGGTAACTGATATACTTCAACCTCCGTCTTCCATTCTAATAGAAGCCATATCCTGTTAAGGTAACTGATATACTTCAACCTCCATCTTCCATTCCAATAGGAGCCATATCCTGTGAAGGTAACTGATATACAATGTGTTTGTAAGTCATCATCAATATTAAGAGCTACTCAAACAAATTCATAAGAATACCAAGCTAAACAAGTCACACCAACAACTCAACAAGCAACACCAAAAAATGCCTAATATTAAACCTTCTTTGAGCATTAGAGAAACGGAATAGACTAAAGATGAAAGCTTTAATGTGTTAAGCTTACATTCAATCTTCCTGAGGCATACTTTTTTAGAATTATAATTTAAGCATCGGAGATGATTTGCTATGCCCAAAAACGAAACTATATATACATAGTGGAGTAGGAACACAATTGAAAGAGAAGGTGACAGTGGGCGTAATGTGGGCCATTTGGTTCACTAAAAAGTTTATATGTTATCAAGTTCTCAGGAATCAGTTTCGCGGTTTCTGTTAATTCAACCATTGAAGTTAAACATACTGTCAAATTTCTGTACATGCCTCTAGAAGGTAGAACAGCATTCATAATGTATCAAGGAGTTTTGATTGTAATACATACCTTGTACAGCTTCAGGGGGCATATTGCATCTTGGTCACTTGCAACAACCAAGATTGGGACATTGATTTTGTGAATATGTTCCTGGTAGAAAAATGTCCCACTTCGGTCAGATAGGCCACGCTCTTTAAAGGCTGATGCCAGCTGGAGCAACAGTTTAGCAGGTATCGTACCTGCATCCAGAATGTTTCAACTCGTCAAACATATATTGAAGATCCATATTGGAAGTTATTGGTAACTAAACGTAGAGAGTAAATTCCGTACTTACAGAAGTTTTTCAAGACGAGTTTTTTCAATAGGTCTGGATCCATTATGTCTTGTGTTGAAATCATATGATTTAACCATGCCAAAGAATATGGAGGACGAGATGTAAGAGAATAAACAGCCAAAAGGTATGATTCCCTCACCCTTCTCAATAGACACACATACTACTGATAACTTGTATTCTTACTCTCACGCTGGAATCTAATCGTGGAGTCCGTCCCCATGGTAAGGCTAACAGTTTACCTTTACTTGTGCAGGAAGTCATCCGATTACTTTGTTTAGTGCAGGATCCAACCCGAAGATGGCTTGCCGACCCGACCCAATAAGCAATCTTGAACCATCTCGCACCCGCTTACATATTTTGAACTAACACGTACCAACGTTGTTAATTGACATTTTTTAATTGTTTTGTACAAAAATTCTATATAAAAGATGAATTCTTCCAAGATAAGTGAATGTTCACACGGTTCTATCTCTTACTTGACGTGTTCATAACCAAAAGGTTATTGATATGCATGTTTCATTATTTTGACACAAAATTAGGCATTTTTTTAAGTAACCTATTTATTTCATATGACGAAGTTTCACTACTACAAAAAGAGCCTCCAAGACCCGTTCTAAACCAAATCGAGACCGGTTTTCCGTATGGTCTGTACAAGGGGGGCTCTCCATGTGAAATCAAATACAAACCGGTTTAAACACCGGTCTCGATAAAACATATGCAGACGTGTATGAAATCAAATACAGACCGGTTTAAACACCGGTCTCGATAAATTATATGCAAACCCGTTTTTAGCATAAAAATCTGGTCTCTATGATATTTTAAGAAATTAAAAAAAAATGGCTATTTGAGATAGCTTATTAGCAGTTACAATAAGCTATCCCAAACAGCCCCGTAATCATGTTCAATAAGCAATGCAATAACTCGAGAAACTGCAACTTTAGCATTTTCATACAAATCTTCATGCATATCAAAATGAAGCAACGAAACATGTGCGTATCACTTTCATGATATCGCACACAAGAATAATACTACGTAATCAGCTAAACGCAATCCAAACTCCTAATATAACATCTATTTGAAATCCAAAATTATATTGAGTGTGCTATAAGCAGTTTGAACAAACAATTCGAATTGGGAAACACCCCTGTACAATGTGCTCCATATTATGTAAGGTAACTGATATACTTCAACCTCCGTCTTCCATTCTAATAGAAGCCATATTATGTAAGGTAACTGATATACTTCAACCTCCGTCTTCCATTCTAATAGAAGCCATATCCTGTTAAGGTAACTGATATACTTCAACCTCCATCTTCCATTCCAATAGGAGCCATATCCTGTGAAGGTAACTGATATACAATGTGTTTGTAAGTCATCATCAATATTAAGAGCTACTCAAACAAATTCATAAGAATACCAAGCTAAACAAGTCACACCAACAACTCAACAAGCAACACCAAAAAATGCCTAATATTAAACCTTCTTTGAGCATTAGAGAAACGGAATAGACTAAAGATGAAAGCTTTAATGTGTTAAGCTTACATTCAATCTTCCTGAGGCATACTTTTTTAGAATTATAATTTAAGCATCGGAGATGATTTGCTATGCCCAAAAACGAAACTATATATACATAGTGGAGTAGGAACACAATTGAAAGAGAAGGTGACAGTGGGCGTAATGTGGGCCATTTGGTTCACTAAAAAGTTTATATGTTATCAAGTTCTCAGGAATCAGTTTCGCGGTTTCTGTTAATTCAACCATTGAAGTTAAACATACTGTCAAATTTCTGTACATGCCTCTAGAAGGTAGAACAGCATTCATAATGTATCAAGGAGTTTTGATTGTAATACATACCTTGTACAGCTTCAGGGGGCATATTGCATCTTGGTCACTTGCAACAACCAAGATTGGGACATTGATTTTGTGAATATGTTCCTGGTAGAAAAATGTCCCACTTCGGTCAGATAGGCCACGCTCTTTAAAGGCTGATGCCAGCTGGAGCAACAGTTTAGCAGGTATCGTACCTGCATCCAGAATGTTTCAACTCGTCAAACATATATTGAAGATCCATATTGGAAGTTATTGGTAACTAAACGTAGAGAGTAAATTCCGTACTTACAGAAGTTTTTCAAGACGAGTTTTTTCAATAGGTCTGGATCCATTATGTCTTGTGTTGAAATCATATGATTTAACCATGCCAAAGAATATGGAGGACGAGATGTAAGAGAATAAACAGCTGTTAGCATTGCTCCTAAAGGAACAATAGGAACATTCAGGGCCTGTGCAGGATCAACCTGTACACAACAGAGTAATTAAAGTAATCAAGTTATAAGATATAACCGCCGCCAACCCTGGGTCCCTTCCTTCAGAACCTTAATAATTAGACAATTACAAAATTTAGGAATCTTCTTTACCAGAAAACCAAATACATTTGGATAAGACTAGAAAAAAAAAACAAAAAAAAAAAAAAAAAAAACAAAAAAAAAAAAAAAAAAAAAAAAAAAAAAAAACAAGATCATCGGGCTGAAGGGCGGAACATGATTAAAATAATAATGTTGAAATCAAGAGAAGGCTAGAGTGTCAACAATGAAACCTGAAATCACTTTGGCATTAATCCTAACTTCTTGATATAGAATGAGGTGAGAAGACAAAAACATGGTCAAGAAGAAAAACAACATGCCCAATAAGCGCAACATAAAAGACCCACACAAAATACGAAACATGCTTCCAGCTCCACGAAAGTAGATATTCTCTATCCCACAAGGAACCTTGCACTGGGCAGATCCATATTGTCGCCGTAAGAGTAGGATAGATAAAGATAATATAAACAGATTAATCAAAAGGAAAATTTGCATTGTAAAAAATAGAATACTATACAGAAATGACAAGCTAGACAGAAAATACTTGGCTGCAACAATATAGTGGACAACAGTAGTAACAAGATTTTCTTAATTTTGTTAAGTTTGAATTAAGGAAAAGCCCTTTTCAACATATATTCACCATCACATAATTACCAATTTATGATAACAAAGTGAAATGAAACAAGGTCAGCCCAGCTGAAGATGAAATAAAGATACACAGCATACAAAAAACTTTGCGTTCTAGTACTCACAATTTTCACCTGGACAAGGGTTGGTTTTGAGTGTTCTAACTAAATCGGATCAGGAGAGAGCCTGAATATCTATATGACGTTAATGTAGTATATAGTAACATTTTTGTATAATTCCAACCAGACACATAATTGACAGTTATAACACATATATGACTAGAAGGGAATGTGTTTTCCGATTAAAAGGTGAAGCAAAAGTGGCACCGAAACTGTATAGCACCATTCTGGTGCACCCTCCCTACAAGTTTCAATCAAAACAAATAAAATAAATAAAATCCGTGTTTTAATACATGATATATTCTTGAGCTTGTTGCATACCAGATCCTTAGATACTCGGGAGGGTAAATTGCTTTACATACTGTAAATCCTTCCATCTCGGCTGTTCTTTATTGACCCAAAACACGAGAGTCTAGGATTAGCATCCTGCAACATATTACATAAAATTGTTTCCAGCTAAAGACTGATTAAAGGTAACAATGAAAAAGGTAAAAAACGTACATCATCAAAGACAATTCTATAGGCGTTGAGATCATGGTAAAGAGCATGTCCTTTAAGCTTCTAGAGCTTCTGCAAGATATAACGCTACTCTTAATCGCATTGCCCGTTTCATAGGCTGGCTGTTTCAATATGCAAATAGGATCACATTTTTTACAGAAATGAATAACAAACATACGGAAACTTAGAATGAAAAGACAAGTAGCAAGAAATTATAACACATCTATAAAGCTAGCTTGTGAACATGACACTAATAGTTGATTGCATTACATTTAATGGGGCAATTAATATAAAAGAAAAATAACTAGAAATTTAGACATGAAATGAAGACAAAGACAGCCCCTAAATCTGCTTATACCCACACAACCCCTTAATCTACTTATAATCATAATAGACATGAAATGAAGACAAAAACAGCCCCAAAATAAGAATCAGAATCCCCTAATTTCAAGTAGCAAATGGCAGCTTTATATAAAATCGCAAAAACCTAATTTAACTCATCCTACACATACATCTACATAGATACATTTATAACATATGCTAACACAGCCTACACATATACATAATTCACACAACTTGACATAACTTTCCGATTAACAACCGTCGTAGTTGCTGCCGTTGCCGTTGAAACTTTCCGATCATTGATATCTTTCAAAACGGTTAAAGATTCATCTAACGGTGATTTGGAATTTTAATTTACAGGTGAATATGTGTTTGAGTGTGTGTAAGAGAAATAATATGATGTGCACTAGTCATAGAAAAACAATTTAATATTATTCTACTCTTTTGGAATATGGGAAAGAATAATGAAGAAGTGGGAAAAGAATAATGAATTTGTGCTTTTATTTTAATTATGTTTGGGTGTTTGTTTATTTTAATTATTTTAAGTGTGAGAGGGTTTATGTGGGGATACATAAAAGGATATGATGGGACCACTAGTCACTTGATGGAGTTACTATTTGACAGCCAACAAAAAAAACATTTTATTTTATTATATCTTTAAGAGAATACTTTGAATACGTTGAATTATTTTATGATGGGATTGTGACTTCATGGCGTGAAGAGGACTTGATACGAGAGATAGACCTCTACATGCCAATATACCAATGCAGACTCTTTATATTCCGTAAGATAGAACACCTGAGAAAACATTACTAAATAGGTTTTGTTGTTTGATAATAGTGATGAACCACAAGATTTATAACCATAGCATGAAATATAGTAATCCTGTATATCACAATAAAAAGTAGAGTTAAGTACATTTTTGGTCCTTGTGGTTTGGTGCATTTTCTCACTTTTGGTCCAAAAATAAAAAAAGGTTTGGTTTTGGTCCAAAACACATAGTTTTGTTCCACTTTTGGTCCAAAACACATAGTTTCGTTACACTTTTGGTCCAAAAGACATAGTTTCGTTTCACTTTTAGTCCAAAAATTTTAGTGCAAATTCACGGGATTGGACTAAAAGTGGACCGAAACTATGTTTTTGGACCAAAAGTGAACCTTTTTTGAATTTTGGACCAAAAGTGAACTCGCACCAAACCACAAGGACCAAAAATGTACTTAACTCTTTCTACTATTTTGGACGCACTGTATATATAGTTCTTTCAACATTGTTTTGGACGCACTGTTTGTAAACAAGTCTACGAGGAATACCAAAGTTATCTGTTTGTTAATTTATATAGCGTTAGGCTTAACGTACAACCCGATAACCCGTTTCACCCGACCCGACATGACCCGATCAGATATTCACCCGAACCTGATAATCCGATCCCTTATCGGGTCGGGTTGCGGGTTAGTATTTACTGACCAAAACCCGACTTAACCCGACCCGATTACACCCCTAGTTGAGGGTATTTGTTATAAATTCGGTGTGTTTGTGAGTGGGTAATAATCAAACTATCCTGATATATTCTCTGAATCGTGTTGAGATCACTTTCAGATTGAAGTATTTCGACCCTATATGCCTCGGGTTACACGAAATCCTCAATTGGATAATTCAGAGAAAAACACTTTGTCTCTAAGGCACGAGAGATCAAAGCAATACACAGAAAGTTGTTATGTATATTCTGTTTGGAAGAGATCAAAACTGTTAATATAACCCAACTGAAAGTTAGTTACTTTCGGTTAATGACGGTTGGCAGGAAGGGACACAACTGTTGGTAAAAGTTGTGACTTTTGGTAAAAAACCGGTTGGAGGGAAAAACTGGTTGGAAGGAAACGGATAATCCATTTGGACCCCAGCAAGGGGCTCTGCCCCTTGACCCCGCAAGGGGGCGCAACCCCCTTGACCCTGCACTTATTTTGGCGACATCTAGCTAGCTAGTACGAGTGTGCACTCCGCACCTCCTAACTCGACTATAACTTAACTTGACTAAGCCCTTGATCTCAAGTAGATCACAATTACACAAAATATAAGTGATGACACTAAAATCACCAACAGTATTGAGGGGTAAGGAATATCAAAGATAATGATTAATGATGTTTCATTAAATATAATGCAATGACTCATTACCCATTAGTATTCAAATTCACCATTCCTCACCATTTTGAAGGTAATGCTCTAAAAATCTGTCTCTACTTCCTTAAGTTTCTCCCCTACTGTCCTACATCATAACTTCTCTTTTAATTACCTCCGATCTTCAAATCGTTCATGTACTCGTATAAATTCTCTTGTAATTTTTTCTTCTTGTAATTAATTAAGTCTATTCTTTGTCTTAAGCACACACAATATTGCCATTAGATTAAATGAAAATTAAGAAAGAGATCATTTCTCGTCAAAAAGATTTTGTATGTGATCAATCTACTTAAAACTATTGAATATAGAAAGCTCATGCAAAGAGGGTATACGTTTATCTTGTCGGGCAAATGACACAAAAAGGTACTAAAGTTATGGTCTATTTCCAATCAAGGTACTCTACTTTTTTTCTTGCACATAAAGGCGGCTAACTTTTTTTTCTAGCCGATTTAGGTTTTTTTTTCACTTCCCGTTAACACAGTAACCCCCATTTCGTTATATCTCCAAAATTAATGTTAATTAAAAATGAAGGGCCCAAATTGACAATTATCCAAAACTGAATGTTTCATCTGATTAGCTTCGTTATTTACTCTGTGTTTTGGTGTTTGCCACTGTTTTCAAACTCATTTCTATTAATTTGGTTAGTATTTGAAATTGGTATTTGGGAATTTGATCAAAGAGTGTATCTTTTGGGGCTAGAGTTATTTGCTTTGTTATATTTCTGTACTCTTAGTTCACAATGCGTGTATGAAGTTTGTTTGTGTTATATGAAATCTTGCATTTTAATCAGGCTTGCAGAATAATTTGCTTAGAATTTGAGATGCTTGTTTGGAAATTTGATCAAATATAGTTTCTTCTGGTGCTAAACTAAATTGCTTTGTTAGATTTCTTTGTTTTCTGTCTTCGCTTTGTATTTTTGGTGTTTGTCTCTGTTGTCAAAATCTTAAAATTCAATTCACTTTATATTAGATTTTGAACTGTGTACGAAGATTGTTTCTTTTGGGCTAAAGCAACTCGCCATGTTACATTAATTTCTTGGTTCACTATGTGTATGCTTACATAATCTTGAGATATTTGAACTGACTCGGGAATTTAATCACAGATTATTTCTTTTGATCACAGATTACTTTCTTGGTTCATTATGTATTTTGATTTTTTGATAATTATCAATTTGGGCCCTTCATTTTTAATTAACACTAATTTTGAGATATAACGAAATGAGGTTTAGTGTGTGTTAATGGGAAGTGAGAAAAAACCTAAATCGACTAGAAAAAAAAGTTGACCGCCTTTATGTGCAAGAAAAAAAGTAGAGTACCTTGATTGGAAATAGACCATAAGTTTAGTACCTTTTTGTGTCATTTGCCCTTATCTTGTCACACATATCTTTTATATAATAAAAGAATTACATTATTTCGGAGTTTTCTATCAAATTAAATCTTATGAGAAAAAAATTGGATCAATCAGAAAGCTTGATTTTGCCACGTAAGTAAAATCGTGCGATATGATTGGTCAATAAAAAGTCAAAATTGAATCAATTTGGTCAAAATTGAAAAATTTTGGTGGAGAAAAAAAACACATAAAAATATGTGTCAAATTTGTGAAAACAAAAACTTTAAAAAAAATGAGGTAATTAATAAAACTTTGGTGGTTTAATTTTAAATAAATTATATTTGTCAAGTGTAAATTTATAAATTACAAGTTTTATTATAACTTTAAAAAATAAACAAATTACCCCCTTAAACTTTATACCAAGGTTGCAAAAATCGTGAATTGTTAGCCGGGCGGTCGACCACCTTGTAGCTTGTAATCGGTCTAGGCGGGATTAATCGGCGATTAATATCGGATTGCTATTTCTGGCAAAATTTGGGTATTTTCGGCAACTTTTGTGTATTTCTGGCGAGTTTTATGTATTATTGGCAAGATTTTTTTTCCTAATAAACAACTTGTACTAGATTTAAACAGTTACTATAAGTGATCAAAACAAGTTTACGATGAGTTTTAGGTACTTCCGGCAAGATTAGAAGGTTTCCGACAAGTTTGACCACGGTTGACCTATTTGTTTGACCCAGTTACATAAATCGGCAAGGTCGGTGGTGTTGTAGCACCTAGGCGGCGATTAATCAGTCTTGTAGACCTTTTTTTACAACACTGCTTTATACCCCTAGACTTTATATTTTAAAATACAACAAAAGCAAACATTTTCTTACTTCCAAACAAAGATTTAACATGATCTAATCACATCCCAAATCTACCCAAATACTTTTTGGTGAGTTTTTCATTGTCGTACTGAAATCATGTTGTACAACCAAATAGAAAAACACAGAAGCACATAAATTATCGTAAATAAAGAAAAAGAGTTTTATAGCTATTCATTGATGGGTTCGGAAAAATTACATTTTCTTTTCTTTTGGTTTAATACGTACTAAAATTCTAACAATTGAATATCTGAAAAAGTCTTTATTTCATTGACATGCGTGTATGCCTATAAATCATATACAACAATCTTGGGCTACTTTATTTCTTTTGGTTTAATACACACTCATGCCGCTCTATAATTATAAAACATATACAATATCAACTGCAAACCCAACAGTAAGAATACCAGCCTTCCAAAGTGGAGGTCAATGGTTCGAATATAACGATGAGAAAATTAATCCCCTTGTGGCCTCGGAGCTTAACTTGAGTCGACTCCGGGCTACCTAAAAAGGTAGTTTCGTTGGGATTAGTTGGCTCACAATGTCGAGTCAGTAAATCAAAAGAATAAAATTACTAATTATCCTCAAGTTCATATACTACGTGATATATAAAAGATTTAATGAATCTATTCTCTTCATATGATTTCGATAATACTCTATAACATAATTTATAAATCAGAAAAAAATAATGGAAATACTCATTATATTTCTTACTATTCTCATTGTTATTCTTATTCCCAATAATCAATATGAACCAAGCACCCATGATGTATTTCAGTTTTAGTTTAAACGAGGGGATTTACCCGCGCTCCGCTGCGGGACGATTAGCCGGCGTCGTTTTGGGTTGGCGGATTCGCTGCGGGACTCTAAATAAAACATGACTATTTCATAAGTCTTCTGAATTGATACAATAAAATGCTAAACTGAATAAGCTTATTACTTGCTACAAATTTCTATCAAAAATTTATCTGCCGTCTCTCGACAAAAGGGGTACCACTAATCGACTGGCAGCAACGCAAGCCATACCGCTGTATCAGCACCTTCCTCATAAAATATGGCATGTAATGGCGAGACTGTTGTTCAGGAAACGTCACATCAGTTAGAAGCTTCCTCATCTTCGCATGTCTACCATCCCAAACCGTTGACTCCGAAAGATAAAGCTTCAGGTTTGTGCAGAAGTACTTGTTGATTTACACCAACAATATTTGTATCATAAAACTGATTGGTATCAGAATATGAAGCATATGCAGACAGACAATAATACATCAGCCAGAATGTTACATGAAATTGAATTTACTACTATATTTCAAAAGAGAATAAACATACCTAACAACAATGTGGATTTACATCGTACGCCGCATAATGGAGACGTATGCGCCTGACACCTGAAATCAGAAATGGCACGCTCCACCTGGATCAGCTATCACTGAAACAAACATTTGCAAAGTTTAATATTCAACGCAGCAAAGCAGTTCCAAACACCCTCTTAATTTAACACACACCCACAGCAAAAGTATCATATATGAAATTAATCAACAAATCTGATGATTACCTCTGTAGGCACGGGAACCATTTTAACCCCTACTTCAATCCCCAAACACACCCGTTATGGGCGTCTATTTTATAACTTGTTCCTAGCCGAAAAGGGCCTGTAATGACCAGAAATCTAATAAATTGTCATAGAGTGGCATCAAGATATCATTTCTATATTCTAACATTTAAAAGTAAATTATCACCAAACTCGAGATAGTAAAAATTAAATAGCAGTTGCAGTGGCAAAAAAGATGCTTCTAAAGTCACTTGCTAGTAGGTAACTTTATCGTATCGGGAAAAGTGGTGAGAATTTTGATCTAAACATCATATCAACCAAGTAAATTGCATTTTCAAATATCACAGGGTAGTTCTCAAATCACTTAAATATGAAGCGCAAAATAGCTGATAAAAATAATTTGTTTCTAGAGCAAATAAGATTTACATTGTAGAGGACCAGGCAAACGAATTATGTACATAGATGAACAATCATATAAACTTTTGCATCATAAAAAACCACCAAAGACAAAGAGAGATACTACACTATATTCACTTAACCAAGAGAATAATGCATTTGTATGTCCAGTTTGTATGATCAGAACAATGTGTATGTTTACTTAGTATAGGTGAATTAACATAAACTTAAATGGCCATATGCATCAATGATATGTCATTTTTCATCTTCATGTACATTATACTATCTACTAACGGTTAGCAACATTTTTAACAAATTACAGCTAACTGGGATCAAACTCGGAATACACAAACATACCTGTAGTTTTTAGCTCGGTCTAGAAATTAATGCGTCATGCTCTTCCTACAGTAGCAACATTTTGTAACTATCATGATGGAAAGCATGCATAGTGCCGCACACCATCATCTGCCGGATGCTCCGTTAGCTGACCCTGACCCAGATCCAGCAGGAAGAAAGCACCCTTTTCCAGATCTGATTAATGGCAATTGCTGACCCGAACCCGTACCAACCCATGACCCATTACCCATTACCCAACCCGACCATTTTTGCAAAAAATGAGAGACTCTTGTTATTACTGGAAACACACCAAAAATTGGACAATGAGAGTTTTATAATAATCAATTGTCAAGCAAGCGTAGTAACATTCGGGCAAAAAACACATGAAACTCATCTAGTAATCTTGGCCCTAAGAACTTTCTATATCGCTAATCAAGAGACCTACCAATATATTCAATCTCACCACAATACATTTATCAAACAACCATTAAATGCACACCTCCCTAACTTTATTGCGTAAATATTTCGTACCATCAACATGTAATAAATTTCGCAAACTGGGATCAAAACATAAACTATAAGAGCTTTAAAGAAAAAGAATATCACAACTGTATGAAAACAAATTCTCATTACATAAGCAAGGCAACTACAATTAATAACAAAATTGTCAGATTGTAAAGTTCAGAGGCCAATTTGTAAATTTTCAGATCTAGTAGCTGAATCAACAATATGTGAATTTTATATGACTGGAATTATAATAAGCATCAATCGCAGAGCACGCGTCTTACCATTTGCACGCAACTATAACACAATCTTAAGAAAGTGTTACCTGGCAGTTGCAAATAGCACAAAAAAAGGCAATTTAAAAGCGTAATAGGCTCAGGCCTGTGAAGGCGGCACAAAAAACTCGTAATGGTTGCAACAATGTGGTCGCCCCGCCAAGAACGGGTTTTAGTAAACTACGCCTCCCAAAACAATAAACGCAGGAAAAATTCATCATCGCCTTAGTTAGCACTTTCGATCTGGGTCGGTACCGGGTTAACCTGCGTCTAAAATGACAATACCCAACTTTTGTTATAGGTTTGTTGTATTCACCAGGTTGGATCGGGGCAACATGAAGGTTCGTATCGGGTTGGATCGGGGCAGCATGCATAGTACTGTATCAGTCGGTACATGTATCGGATCCGGCTCATGCTATAAGTGTCCCACTGAATGTATATATTTAAAATTACAATAGGCTGTGTGTTCAGGTCCCTTGTAAGAGTTGCTTTCCGTCACCAAGATCAGTAACAAACGGATAAATGCAATAATTGCGGTTGCCAAAAAAACCAGGCTCAGATTTGTAAGTGTGGGATGGGAGAAAATGGTATGCGACCCACCATGGCTGCAAGAACGACAACGTGCTGCCCCACCAAGATACGGGCCGATTTCACACAAACACGACCCATAAATCCAAAAAAATCGGGCTCACATTTGTAAGTGTGGCACGTGAGAAAAGCGTACGCGACCCGCCATGGCTGCAAGCACGACAACGTGCTGCCCCGCCAAGATACGGGCCGATTTCACACAACACGACCCATAAAATGGTATCACCATCATTCTAATATCATAAAAACTAATCAATATCAACAAACCTTTAACCATGTTGCGGGTCCGTGTGCGTCACAAAACATATACCACCACATCATCACAACCATACCCAACCAAAGTACATTCTTTCCAATGACTCCTTGTTGTTTAAATAAACGAACCAAACAGCCGCCAAATACCAGCAAAACACATAATAAGCACCATGTAATTTTATATCAGGCTCAGACAATTAAAGAAACGAATAAAGAGGATACACTTGCCATGGTTGCAACCGCAATAGGTCGCCATGCCAAGGTGCGGAGAATCACATCTTTACCGAACCCACTTAAAGTCATCACAGCCTCTAACAGTTGTTGCCACTATCAAGCTTATCTTATAAGTAGAATTTTTAGGGACAAATCACACCATTTTTTTTTTGGTAAAGGGGACAACAACAATTGTCATTTCTAGGCCCAAATGAAATCACACCATTAATCTGGGCCCAAATGAAATGACACAATTGTCATTTCTAGGAGCTAAAAAAGCTCTCTTATCTACCACATTTCGCATATGAGATGTATCTCATATCCAACCAACAAACATTAGCATTATAAATTAAGATAGGGGGTGCTTGTTTCAACTTATGTAGCCTGCGTATGGCTTACTTGATTTTGGACTTATGTTTCGTAAGCTTACTTTTATAGCTTAATTTTAAACTAATAAGCCGTCAGCCATCTATACAAACGGAAACAAACACCCCCTTACTTTACAGCTTATTCGACGCGGCTCACATACCATGACCCATTTTCAATATATAATAAGCTCATAAGGCAAAAGGGAGGGTAAAGGTAACAATCTCCAAACACCAAACAACACAACTTTTATAAAGAGTACCTACCTTGTTTAGCTAAAGCTCATTACGCCCAAAAAAAAAACAACCAACAAAAGCAACCATTACCAAATACCCAACAACACCAATTATGTGTCTAACCTAATTTCAAGTACAATTGTGTGCACTGCAAATGGTAAATTATAGCATTTAAGAAAAATGGTTACTGCTACTGTTGCTAAAACTAAACCGTAATAGACAATAAAAATAAAGAAAAAAGTGCATACCAGCAAATATTGATTTAGTTAACCACAACCCCAAAACCCTTTTTCCAATTGTCTCTCCATCGTCAACCACTTTCATCTTTCCTGATACAAAAGATAAAATTGAAACCTTCAAAAGAAATCTATTATAAAAAATAAAACCTAAAATTAAAATTGCAATCAAAACTTTTCACACTATAAAAAACCCCAAATCAACAACAATTGAAACAAATTTGTGATAATCTATTCAAAAACACAATTAACAGAAATCACTTACATCCAATTATTTTGTGTTCGCATCCTCAACCTTACACATATTAGATACAACAAACACACCCAGAGTATGTGTAATACAGTGCATCTTGTTTTTTTAGAGAGAGAGAGAGGGTTGAAGTCTGTGTCTGTGTACGGGATATGTGCTTTAGATGATAGTGTTAATGGCTTGAGACACGTGTTTCCAACAAAGCAAATAACACGTATCAAGTTGGTTGGGTCAAACCCGTATTCCCACCGGGTCAACCCTTTCACACACACATAAACCGGGTCGGGTAAAGAATGGAGGACCGACGATTTTTTTAATAATAAAATATTCTCAACTTTATTGTATATAGTTATAACAAGCAAAAGACTCGCGTGTTGCGGCGGGGCTAATTTTTTCCAGAATAATTTTTTTTTACGTTTCGGGGTTTTTTTTTGGCGATGCGTTATGGCGGGGCTAATTTTTAATATTTTCTTTTTTTGTATGATTCGGGGGAAAAAAATTTGCGTTGGGACGGGCTAATTTTTTCCCGAATATTTTCTTTTTTTTGGGACGGTTTTGTAAATTTTTTTACGGGAATTTTTGTGTAAGAAAATCGTAAATAGTTAAAAGGTGAGGGTCTGTTTTGTATTTTTTTTTACTTTGGGCCAGATTTTGGGCCACATTTTATGCGAATTTTAGGCTAGTTTGTCGACAAATGTGTATATTAGTAATAATTTTTTTTATATGGCTTATGTGTTGGGCCTCATGTTTAAAGTATTGTTTTTTTTTTGTTATTTGGGTTTTTTTAATATAATGGGTTGTACGTTTGTGACCATATCGAGTATTTTAAAGTTATTAGGTATCGAAGATGTTTCCGCGTGTATTTTTTTTATCTGAATAAATCGGGACTTTTGTAATATTTTTTTTCCCTCCTACTTTGTGCATAAAAATTTAAAAAAAAAAATTAAAATCGGGCTGACCCAAAATAAGAGCCCGATACTGTAGCATCTGGCCCACTGTCAAAACGACAGTGTATTAGTCGGGTAATGTGTATATTTATAATATAATAGTGTTTGTTTTAAAAGGAAAAAAAATTGGGACTACATGCTAAAGTGGTTGACCTATTAAACTTACCGCTAGTAAAAATGTTTTAATTATCGTGGTGTTATATGATACAAGTTAAGGTTGTGTGCTCTATAAAACTTATGGAGACACATTGCACCTTTAAGAATAATAAAGTTAAGGCTGTGTGCTCTATAAAACTTATGGAGACACATTGCACCTTTAAGAATAATAAAATTTAACAAGTTAAATAGTAAAAGTTAAAATATACAAAACAAAAAATCAAAAAGCTATCTTATCTTTTCAAATGAGAGCATAGAGGTCTTCGAGAGAATACCAATAGCAATATTTTTAAATTCATACGTATTAGTTTGCAACTTAAAAAGGTATTTTTAGCCCCCTTTAGGCTTGCGATGATGATATCAAATTTCTCATATTTACTAATGCAAAACAAGTAGCACGTGTCATGTCTAGATTCGAACTAATGACCTCTAGTTCACTTTGCAATTTGCTTGCCACTCACCTGAGTATACTCATATGAATTAAACACAGATAAACAAATTTTCATATATAGACAAAAAGATGTTGTTCAATGCAGCATAATGCCATAATATATTGTCGACTTGTTGTGCCTAGATTTGAACTTATGACCTGTCATTTTGCAACTCGCATACCTCATGCCTAACCACACACATTTGTTACCTATTTGCACTAGACATATTTGGGGCGACAAATTGACATACGACATTCGCTTATGAGCATGAACAAATCGAATTACGAGTATTACGTATTACGTATTATAGCATCTTGTTGCATTCTTACTAACCAAATAAAGATGTTCAAGACTTGTCAAAAGGAATAACCTATCATATAAAACCAATTCCAATATAAAAAGCAATGTTTGACCATTAACTTCCAATCCGATGTCCTGTGGACAATGGAGCAGCCCTACCCATTGCATATGCTTTCCCTTTTCCTATTCCAACTTTTGTAGATTTCATGGTAAAGGGTTGTGTACTTGACAATTACTCAATTAGTTTAAGTTGATCAAAGTTAAAAATGATTTTGATAGTAAAGGTTCTATAGTTGATTGGTATCTTATATTGTATGAGAATGGCTCATAACCGAATGGTTACAGATTCATGTCATGATTATTACATGTGAGATCGATTTTTGGTGTATAAATTGCGAGTTTTTTTATTGTCTTTCAAAAAAAGTTTTTGATACAATATTTTGAATACTACGTATAATCTTTGGAAAAAGAAAGCAAATAATTATAGGTTATTATTTGCTTTCTTTTTCCAAAATTTTACCCAAGTTGAAAATAGTTATTCACAAACCAAAATTTTATCCATAATTTATTAGAACTGAACAAGTGACCAACAATAATATAAAGGGCACCAAATACATCGTATCGTCTTTAACTCTTTTTTTTTTAGAACGACAGTTTTTGTCATGCCTTATATCATATATCTCATAATATATCACACATATACCTTAAGTGAGGCTTGCACCCACAACCTCTAAGCTGGTGGAGAACTCACATACCACTAGACCAAAAGCCTTGGTTTCATACGATCTTTAACTATTATGTAGCTTTACAGAGATGATATTCTTTAAAGTTAACATGAAGTCAATATTTTTTAGAAAACAAACCATCCAATGTAGTTGCAGTTAGGGGTGTGAATCGGGTCGGGTCAGTCGGGTTCGGGTCAATCGGGTCGGGTCAATTAGGGCCAAAGCTCAAAAAAACCATACCCGAAACCCGACCTTGTTTAAAACTCGAGTTACTTCGGGTTCGGGTCAATCGGGTCGGGTCACTTCGGGTTCGGGTCAACCCGAATTTGAGTAAAATGACAAAAAAATTATTTTTTACTTTTTTAAATAGAAAATCTATTAATTTATATTGAAAAAAAAAAAAAAACTTTATTCGGGTCAATCGGGTTGACCCGAACCCGAGTTAGCCAAAACATTTCAACCCGAGACCCGATCCTATTTAGAACTCGGGTTAGTCCGGTTACCCGAATGACCCGAACAAGATTTTTAATCCGAGTGACCCGACCCGAATAGGCTCGGGTCGGGTCGGCTTTTTTGACAGCCCTAGTTGCAGTTTTACTTTTCTAGGATTGAGACTTAGCAATTTAGTTGATATCTAACGAGAAACGTTCACACCACATACTTTACCATGTTGGGCAAAAGATGTGACGCTCTTTTAGCCAATTTCCATACACAAATTACTTTTTTCAATTAATGACTTTAGTTTTAAATTCGTAAATGCGGTGAAAAATATAATGAAACGACAATTAACCTTAGTCTAACCATAAGAAAATTGGGTGATCAACGAGGTAATGCAGATTTGAGGGATGATCAACGTATTGAGAATGCTCAAGTCGAAATATGTGAGTCTATTGGAGGCACACGTATACAACTAATGAACGTTTTATTAATATGATTTGTTAGGTTCATAAAAAGTGTCGATTATGTGGTTTAATTATATTTAGTCATTAGTCTTTATTTTGTTTAGAATAAAAATAGTTTGTAATAAGGTATATTATGCTAAAAGTAAGAAATAGCATAATTGCCAAAGAATAAGGATTAGAAGTGAAAAATAAAGGAAGGGAAGCCTCCTTCCTTCTCCTATAAATACCCCTTCTAATTATCATTAAAAGGTAATGCCTTTTAATAAACTTTTCATTTTTCTCTCAATTTTAATAATATTTGAAATTTGAATACTTGCTCTCCTCTATTATTCTCTCTAAGCTTTCATGAACAATATGTATGATTCATGATAAACAAGACCTATCAAGTGGTATCATACGTCATTAGAGAATTAGAGTGATTCGTTTTGTGAGTTTTTACATGCCCGAGAACCTCGAAATGACATTCGGTGAATTCGGTTGAGATTTTTGAGCTTTCGAGTTGTGTTTTGGCAGTTATTTTGAGTTTTTGGACGTGATCGAGTATTCAACTGGATTTGACGTGACGTAGTTTTGTGGAGCTTTCATTTTCAGTACTATTCTACCATTCTCGAAAGTATTTCAGCATTCTCGGAAGAGATTTTTGTATTCTTGGATTGTTTTTCTGATAGTTTTTGCTTATTACTCTTAGTTTCTCGATAGAAAAGTATTGTAATAGATATATACGCATTTTTGGTTCTATTAAAAATCATATATTAGGAGATTATTGATAAACTAGGTTGAAGATCGAGTTTTATAAGTTTTCACACATTTTTGGTTTTATCGAAAAGTGTGAATAAGGACTTAGTGAATTTACTCTCGGGAATACGCTTACAAAGTGTTAAAACCACAATTTCACGGTTTTATCGTGAATTGGGATTTTGAAAACAAATTCTTCAATTTCTAAAACTCGAAAGTCAAATTCAGTTCTATCGAATTTGACGTTATATGTGTTTTCGATTATTCAGTTATCATAAATTTTGGTTTTATCGAGTTTGTGGTCATTGTTAATCTATAGTCAACGAATTTTTCAAAACTCAGTTCTATCGAGATTGCTATAATCGATTTTAGGATTAAAGGTATTTCCGAGTTTAATACGTTTTAGGAATACCGAGTTTGTTAGTATTTTTTCCGAGTTTAGTTCTGTTCGAGAAGTATACCGAGTTTCAGACTACTTGTTATCCGAGAACAGTGTTGTTCGAGTTTCACAATTGTTACCGAGTTTGGAAATCTTCTCACAAAGTATGAATGGCCAGTCCCTCATCTACATAAGTAGAACTTCATATACTATGTATAATACCTAAGTACATTGCTACTTGTAGGCATTCTAAGATAGTAGAAAAGTAAATAAATCGCTATTTGCTTTCTACTGGTGATGTAACACTTACAATGTTGACAAATCCAGTGAGAGCTTTGTGATTTACTACTGAAAAGACATTCATGTAAGGTTGTCAATTTCAGTAGGAGCTACAAGATTTGTTCCTTGGTAGTCGCCCATATTATTTCTAGCTTGCCTTGAAATAATTCATAACTTTCCGAATATGAACAAACACATGTTTAAGTAAGATTGCATTTTATTTTATATGATAACAAGTCCCATATCTGAGGTTGCTTTCCGAAATGTTATCTATAAAATAATAATCCACAATTCCTTATTAAACATTAAGTTTGAAATCTACTTGTAATATCTATGACACTATCATATTGTTTATACAATTGAGCGCTTGTCGTATTGTTTACCTTCAATTAATGGTGTTACCGTTACACAAGTGTGAGAAAAGAAATCTTAAGTGTGGTGACACAGGGACACCATTTAACATATGATTATTGGTTTCTCTCGACGCAAGGTAGGAAGCTAGTATTTTACTAGGATTAAAATAAAACAACAAGATGTTTTGTTGTTCTATTACTATTTAAATGGCATGAATATGATTTGTAAGCTACTTCAACATTTAGACTACAGGTTTTAGTCAATGACTTATTGGTGGAAGTTATATAAATCAGGATTTTGAAGTATAAAATTAACTTGTATTACTATTGTATCTACAAGAGCTGCGTTCTTAATTCTTTTAGTTTGATTAATTATGTTTGCTTGTTAAGATATAATTATAAAGTCCTTGATTTTTCAAAGACTCATATCATAAAGTTAAGTAGTTAAAATTATTAGTCTCTTGATTAACACATGAACAATAAGGTCCTTGAATTATTCAAAGACTTATAACGTATACTTGACATGTTCTGTTTTCTTGAAACACATGAACATAGAGTTATTGTACTATTCAAAGAATATGCGTTTTGCATACATTTGGTTTTAAAATACTTTAGTATTCTATTTGGCCTTGACCCAAATTGGTGTGTATTTGATCCAAAGAGAATAAGTTATATAAAGAATTCCGATGGGAGTCTCACCAATTCAATATTCACAAATTATCATGAATACCATATTATTTTCGTTT
Source organism: Tanacetum coccineum (assembly GCA_026074375.1). Lineage (NCBI taxonomy): Eukaryota > Viridiplantae > Streptophyta > Magnoliopsida > Asterales > Asteraceae > Tanacetum > Tanacetum coccineum. Next base: position 56,246 of record BQNB010001119.1, read on the forward strand.
ATGTCTAATGTGTAAAACAAAACTATAATTCATATTGTTTTGATTTCTGATAACTTTAATTGCTCTACCTCAAAACGATCGAAGGTATGAATTTTGCGTGTGTCATGGATTACACTCAATACAAGTTTTAACCTAGATGGTATTAAGACATGATCTAGTTTATGGATTGGGTGAATCTCATTATGTCTGATTTAAAAGTTCTGAAATTTATTAATATCTTATGAAGACATATTATTATACAAACTAAGGATGTGATTACCACCAATGCACTGTAAAATGTATTTTGTTGTCCCAATTAAGAACAATTTATTGTTGCTTAAATACTTAGTATTTAGAGAAGTGTCTCTTCTTACAAAAGTAAATGGGAGTGTCTATAGATCTTGAAAATATTCAAGAGAAAAATACATAACCTTCTGAATTCACTTGTTGATGTCATACTGATGTTAAACATAAAAATGTCAAACCAAAGTAATGTAACTCTCATTCATAAATCCGCAAGGATGCCTCATCAATGGAATGATATTTTTATATCAATGCTGAGGAATATATGTTTGGGTGTCTATTAAATACTTAAACTAATTAAGATGAATTATCACATCTTAGATCTGATAAATATCTTAGAACTATGAATGACAAGATGCAGTCTTTAAAAGGCAATCAAAGTTTTAAGCTTGATTGATCTTTCACCAAACAGTAAAATGTAAGGTTAGAATGAGTTTCTTTTGAAGAAAGGCTCATAAGGACAAAATTGTATACATGTTAATGCCTGACTGATGATAAGATTTTTTAATTTTACTCAAGCAATTGACTATGATTAAATATTTCATTTCTACACACATTAATTATATTAAGATAACTAATTGTCATACAGGTTTTCTTGAATCTGACATATGGCGAATTAAGGATCATAACTCTTTTCTTAATGATTACCTTGCGAGGACGATGTGTAATCAAAATGGTTATGAGTCTATATTTGTAATATGACAATTAAGTTTTATAACTCTTTTCTTTATGATTACCTTTTTGCGAGAGAGGACGGTGGTAATCAAACAAGGGGTTATGAGTTCAAAATAATCTTTATAAAGTATATAAGATAAAAAAATCCAAGTGTGGATTAGATCATGCATCTAGGAGCTGAGATCTTAAGTTTAATTACAATATGATTTTTGATTAAATTAAGATAACTCCTGAGTACACCTGACATCAAGTGGGAGCACTATGTTTTTCCTTAAAATTCATATGTTGTGTAACATATTAAAGGTATCATTCCATCTAAGCTAGATGTTAATCCTTGAGATTGGAATGAAACTTTACTTGGGAAAATAAACATATGCAGAAATTAAGTCCAACATAATACAATACATCATTGAAGCAAGTCTTAAATGATATATTTCACTTGGAATAATTTAATACATGGACGGAAACCTTGTGTTTTTAACTAAGGATTCATCATGTATATATTATATTGTGTATGTGACTGGTTGTTACTTTTGCACAAGAGCAAGATGAGCTAACAACAACATTATCTAATTGAGAATGATTTAGATGACTGTTAAAACAAATGTTTACGAATATATAAGGCATAGCGTTGTTTGTGCACACATGATGCTAGAGAATAATTAATTCTAGTTGAAGTAGGATTTTATCATTTATGATGAATCTGCTAACTAGGTATGCTCAGCTAAGGGCATTGTTGCAATACACATTAAAGAACGAGAATACTTTACATTTTAAAAAACTGTAAAGATAACTATCTGAGATAAGTATGTTGGTGACTTCAAATACCTCATAAAAGGTACTGTCACATTTCCATACTATGATACTTATAATAGTATGCAAATATACATACGACAATTATCATATCATTCAAATCCTTCACAAATTTGTGAATTTCAAACAAGTATTCAGAAAGTTTACTCAGATGATTATTTAGCTTTCTTGTATAGAAAGAGTTGAGAATGTTGGAAACATTGGACTTCAACTTACTAATTAGTCTCATGCATATCTATTTTAGTATTTAGATAATTAGGATGTAAGACAATTTTTTACTTTCTGATGAATAAAAATACGTGGTATTTGTTATTCATACATATAATAATTATTATCCTATGTTTGCATGTTTAATCCTTGAGTGATTATATCATTCTAAATATGTCCATTATCGGTTAACAATATGGGATTATTGTTACACAAGACAAATGTGAGTGTTTGTTGTATTTTTAAATACATGAAAGGTTCCCGCCAAACTCATATGTTATTCACAATGGATGCATATTGAACACCCCAATCTTTGAATATTTACTTTTGAATCTGTTGTCATAAGTAAGATATCAAATATGGTTAGTTAAGTCATCTTTAGACTTGAGAATACAAACAAGTTCTGGTATGTGTGGATATCACTTTTTAATTCTAA
>BQNB010001119.1:61514-76367 GCA_026074375.1 Tanacetum coccineum
ATGATAATTGTACATGCATGCAATTATTACAAACTATGGGTGTATAACAACGTAACCCACTATTGAACTTGTATTCAAATTACTTTACTTAAACCTATGAATTTCACTCAACCTTTGTGTTGACTTTTTAGCATGTTTATCTCAGGTAATTGAGCAACTTAAGGCATGGAGTGGCACGGACTTGAAGATGGCTAAACTGTTATCATTTAAACTTTATGTTTTCATGTAGATTTTGGGACCTCACTTTTTGTAAAAACTCTGATGAATAAATGAATGATAACTTATCTTTTAAAAACGTCTCTTTCGAGTCATTTTCTATGATTATAACTGTTGTACTATAAAATAATACCCCAGATTAGCTTCCGCTGCTATATGTAAAAATGGGGGTGTTATACTAAACCCTTAAACCAATTCATCATACATTTCGAGTTTACCTCATTATTTCCCTAGAGAACGATCAATACTCTGAACTTTCCTATACTACACTACATAGTTAGGTACTTTTCCTAGGGGGTTGTAAAACTTTTGTGTTTGCAACCCATACATTAAGTTTTTGGCGACGTTGTTGAGGAATAGTCTAGGTTTTGAATTCTATTTCGTTTAGGTCTAATTCACGAGATTCCTATCGAGTGAGCATTTTTTTTTGTAGTTTTCTCTAGTCTATGTTTTCTTTGTTCTCTTTGTTTGTAACTTTCCCATCCACCATTTCTTTCCCCATCATTGCAATTTAGGGGACTACCCGCGATCAGCCATGTGGGCAATCAAAACACCATTGAGCTTTACGAAAAATCCAGTGTAGCCCACTTACGATACGACACCATCCGGTTGGTGCAAAACGAATGTGCATTCTTCAGACTTCGATCAGAAGACCTAAACCAACACCTTAAGGACTACCTAAAGATTGTTAACTCAATTGACCTTAATGGTGCCTATAGAGAGATGATGTGACTGCGTGTATTCCAATTTTCTTTTCATGATAAAGCTAGCAACTGGCTTGAACGTCTACCTGCTGATCCATCTTGACTTAGGATGATCTCACATATCCTTTCCTCGCTTAGTTTTTCCCACTAGGAAGAACTACAAAACTCCATAATGGCTTCTTGATGTTCGAATAATATCATGATGAATCTTTATATAAAGCGTGGACTTATTTAAATAACTTACTTTAAAAAGTCTCTCATCGCGGTATCGATCTTTGGCCTAAAATCCAACTATTTTAAAAAAATAAAAGGAAAAAAAAATAAAAAAATAATAAAAAAAAATAAAAAAAATAAAAATAAAAAAAAAAAAAAAAAGATAAAAACATTAACAAATAAAAATTAAAATAAAAAGATTATAAAGTAAAATAAAAAATATAGATTTAAAAAGAAGAATTATTTAAAAAAAAATTGAAAAAACAAAAAACAAATAAGGAAAAAAAAAATAATAAAAAAAAAAATTAATTAATAACAGATAATAAAAAAAAAAAAAACGAAAAGAAGAAAAAAAGTAAAAATAAATAAAAAAAATAAGAAATAATAAGAATAAATAGCAAAAAATAAAATAAGACAAAAAGAATACTTAAAAAAATAAAAAAAAATAATAAAAAAAAACTAAAAAAAAAAAAATTAAAAATAAAAAAAGAAAATTTTTCAAAAAAATGAAAAAAAAATCAAAGTAAAAAAAAATAAAAAAAATAAAAAAACTAATAAAAAAAAAAAAAACAAAAAACATAAACAAAATTAGTAAAAAAAAATAAAATAAAGAAAAAAAAAAAAAAAAAAAAAAAATAAATACGAATAAATAAATAAAAAAAGAATAAAAAAAAAATAACAAAAGGATAAAAAAAAAAATAAAAAAGGAAAAAAAAATAATAAAAAGACCTTAAAAAAAATAAACAAAAAAAAAAAAAGTAAAAACAAGTAAAATCAAAAATAAAAATATAGAAAAAAGAAAAAATAAGGAAAAAGAAAAATAAACCATTCAAAAAAAATGGAAGAAAGAAAAATAAATGAAAAAAAAAATAAGTAAAAAAAAAAAACGAAAAAAATAAACAAAAAAAAATAAAAACTTATATGAAAAATAAAAAAATAAAAAAAAAAAGAAAAAAAAAAACAAGTAAAAAAAAAACACAATTTTAATGAAAAATCAAAAAAAACAAATAATAATAAAAATAAATTAAAATAATAAAAAAAAAAAAAACAAATCAAAAAAAAAAATTAAAAAAAAAAACACAAAAAAAAGGATAAAAAAAATAAAATAAATAAAAGAAAAAAAAAAAAATTTAAAAAAAAAATAATTTTACAAAAAATTAAAAAAAAGGTAATAAAAAAAAAAAAGGATAACTAAAATATAAAAAAAAAAACAAGATAAATAAAAAATTAATTAAAAAAATAAGCAAAACAAAGGTAAAAAAAATAAATTATTTAAAAAAAAAATAACTAAAACTACAAAAGTTTTAAATAATAAAAATAATAAAAAGCCAATAACACAAAAGGAAAAGGAATAAAATATAATTAAATAAAAAATACGAAAATAAAATATAAATAAAACAAAAAGAAAAAAAAAAAATTAGAATAAATATAAAAATTAATGAAAAAAAAAAAAATAAAAAAATAAAATAAAAAAATAAAAAAAATTCAAATAAAAAAAATCAAAAGGACAAAAAAAAAATAAAATAATAAAAATAAGTAAAAAATAAAACTTAAAAAAAAACATCATTAAGAAACTTTAATAAAAAAACTAATAAATTTTAAATAAATTAAAAAAAAAACAATTAAACAAAAAAAAAGTAAAGAAATACCAAAAGGTAACTAAATCTCAAAAGAGAAAGAAAGCCACAAACATATGAATAACTTAAAAAATATAAAGAAAAATAAAAAAAGGAAAAAGAAAATAAACATAAAAAATAAAAAAACAAAAAATAAAGAATAAAAAAATAAAAGAAAATATAAAGCAAAAAAAAAAAATAAATTAATTAGTAAAAACAAAAAAGACCTAAAAAAAAAAAAAAATTTAAAAAAAAAAATGAAAGAAAAGGAAAATCAAAATAAAAAAAGATAAAAAAAAAAAAGACCTAAAAAAGACCTAAACCAACACCTTAAGGACTTTACCTAAAGATTGTTATAACTCAATTGACCTTATAATGGTTTGGCATTTTTTAGAGAGACTGATTGTGACTTTGCAGTGTATTCCAATTTTTTCTTTTCATGATAAAAGCTTGCAAACTGGCTTGAAGTCTATGTGATTCCAATATGGGCAACTTCGGATGATATCACTATCTTTCACTCGCTTAGTTTTTTCCCACTAGGTTGAAATACTACAATAAGCATAATGGCTTTCTTGATGTTCGAATAATAATATGATGAATTCTTTATATTAAAGCGTGGTGGACTTTTTTAATTAACTTACTTTAAATGTTCTTCATCGCGGGTATTCGATCTTTGGCCTAAATTCCAACTTATTTTATATAATGTCAATTATTGAACTATAGGGTGAGGTACATTCAAAACATATGGTGGTGGGTCGGCTTCGTGATAAAATATGTCAAGGGATTATTGCTGGTTGCATATAGAGGATCTCTCCTTTTAGAAAGTTGGAGTGACCCACGTAAACTCATTGGAAAGCTAATCAAGGCTATATCTTTGCCATCTAATGTTTATAGCATATTCGACCGTTGGTTCATTGAGCTTGAAGATCAAGTGACGTGCTTTATGAGATCTTAAACTGCTACTAATACTTCTGTTCAATTGAACAAAATCTCTTTTTCATGCGAGATATGTAATGGTCCCCATGACACTTATTATTGCATGGAATATCCCGAGCAAGCTTTTGTTGATTATACATCCTAGCGTAGCGACGAAGTGGGAGGTAAGTGGTTCACATTTAGACCCAAGAAAAACACTTTTAGTGATTTATACAATCCGTATTGGAAGAATTGCCCAAACTTTAGGTGGAGGCAAAATCAAAATAATCCCATAACCCACCTAATCATTTTCAAACAAATGATTCATCCTCGACTGGTACCTTCAATAATAATCCTCAATCTTACAATAATAAATATAATATTGAAGGATTAGTATCCAATTTTATGTCATCTCAAGAAGCTCGATTGTCCAAGTTTAAAGCCGATTCTAAACAACAACAAAGCGAGATAGCAAATAAAATTGATACTCTCTTGTAGGACATCAATGACCAAATGACGGGTGCACTTCCTAATGACACCATCAAGAACCCAAAACTAAGTGTCAACTTTATTTCATTGGTTTTATCTCCTCATTCTTATCCTTAAATGAAATGTGCATCCCAATGCCCTACTATTCTTTCCATTATGTACAATTAAAATGTGTTTCAAATCAACTTAAAATGCACCAAAGGACAAACCAAAATAATGAAATGCATCAAGCAAAAGAACCCGAGACAACTCTTAATGATGAATTCAAAGATGTACATCTCAATCATTTGATCCTTAAAGTCTTAACTCATGATCCTGTGTATAATGTCATCTTGGATAAATACATAGAATGTTTTCAGTTAGGCAAAAATGGGTCCGCTTTTATCCAAAACAAACTACAAATTGCAGGATCCAGGATTGTTTATGTTACCTTGTAGGCTAGAGGACTCCAAGAAATTTGATACTTTAGCTAATTTAGGATCATGCATAAACTTAACCCCCTTGTCTCTTTATAAAAAGCTTAAATTTTGGTAAATTATAAGATAGCGATATGATCTTAGGAATGGTGGATGGTAGTAGGGCTTATCTCATAGGTATATTGAAGGATGTAGTTGTTCACATAGGGAGACTGACAATTTTAGTGGATTTTCATATCCTAGACATGGCCAAAGACCCCTTAGTGTCCTTTACTTGTAGGAAGAGGATTTCTAGCAACCGCAAGTGGCATAATAGATTGTAAGAATTCTAAGATAGCGATAAGAGAAGGATATGCTAGGTAGGTATTTGGAGTTAGAGAACACTATTATGTTGACGATGAGGATGAACCTCACTCGATAACTAAGGCTAAAAGGCCATCTAAATATGGCCCCCGACTTAGCAATAATAATCTAGGTCCCCAACACCCTTTCTATTTAAAAGAATGATTTATAGATAGAAGTCCTCCTGGAGAGTGGGACTTAGCTAAAGATGTGGAGCTAAACCTAATTAAGAATGCACTAGTGTTTAGGAAGATGGTTGAATTCCTAAGAGCTATACTTATGAACCTTAAGGGAAATAAATGGTAATCACAGGATTTGTTTATTAATCGATGGAACTGGGAGAAGCCAAGACAAGAAGGGGATGGTGTATGGCACATTAAGAAATAATTAATAGATCCCAATGGAGAAAAGATTGAGAGATCCTAGCGAACCATGCCTACTAATAGGAAGTTATCTAAGAAAGACGATCCAAGTGATATCCTCGACTTGGATCAATCTATGATTCCTAGATAGGTTTTGACTTTGAGTCTAGCTATAAGAATCATAAATAAAGAAAATGCTCTATGGGAGGCAACCCATGATTACTCTTATTTTTATGCATTTTTGAGTGTCTTGTATGTTTAAACTTGATTGTTTGTTTTGCTTATTTGAATAATATGTGATCATGATTTATTTTGTTTTTAACTTCGTCTTATTAAAGTATAAAGGTATTTTGCATAAAATGTAAGGAAGACTTTATTCAACTTTAATAACCTTAAATTCAAACATGTGAAAATAGATAGTTAATTTTAAGGTGTTACATCTATTTGCTTTTTTTGTTTGTGTCATATACTTATCTTTGTGTTTTTTGATTTTTTTAGGAATTAAGACTTCATAAAACAATATGTTTTAGTGGCTTGGTTTTAGTAGCATAACTGTTGTTCCCCTTGAGTTAGTTACCAAAAACTATAAAGTTAAGATAAAAACTAACGCATGGCTTGAAGTAATGTAATGAAAATCAATTTTGACAAATACAAAGGTAAACAACAAATAACAAAGGTAACTCTATAAGTAAATAAAACTAAAACTAATTTTCACTAATTTTTAATTCTTATATATATTATAATGTAACCTATACCCCAGTGTGATTTACGGAACAAACAAATGGGGTATTGAATGAGATAATGTGTGTGTGATCTCCTGATCACTAGAAATAACATAGCATAACGCTTAAGTACTATGTTAAGGTGAAAACTATGTAACCAAGACTGAACTTGTTCAGGGACTGTAGTGAGTTTGGGGTAAGTTAAGTGTTTGTGAAGATAACTTTGAATGCATAAACTTAACCTACTTCCTTTTCAATCCAGATTGGATTGTCCTGATCTACTCAAATATAGTGTAGTTTAAGGATTTGGGTCTACCCACTGGGTGATAGTGCGTTCACCAGGTTATTAAGACAATACTATATGTTCACTTTGTCTTTATTATAATTCATTATATAGGCAATGGGAATACATGCACACTTTCTAAGGACCGTGTAGGCTTTTGGGGAAAAAAAACTGACCTGTGTCTTCATACCCTATTCTAGGATTAGTTTGACTTCAGGTGGATAACGTACTTGAACTTATTCATTCATAACCTATCATAGCCTATTCATTCATGCTCTTGTATTTTTAGGGCCTTAGATAGTGATGAATAAGCTGGTAGGGGCCTTCAGTGAGTATTTCCATACTCTGCACACGCTCGAGATCTCCATTCACATTTTTCTTTGTGTTGAGACGGGACTTCATTCACTGGTAGTGTCACTTTAACTGAATGGTTGAGTGTCTTTCTTGTAGATCTAGGTTGAGCTCTTTGTAGGTAAATCCTAAGTGACTATTTACTCTAGTGGACTTGGAATTTTTGAAGGTTATCTAACAGACTCAAGGATATTTTCTATTCAAATCTATATGTGTAGAAAAATTTGGGCACTTAAATTTAGCTCCAACAAATCTACTTCCATATTTAAACAATCTCTTCCTATTTGGATATAAATATAACCTAAGTGTTTTTCAATGTAAGTGAGTAAATACAGCTTCTTCTTCCACTGAGTTTAGAAAGCAATTAAAGGATACTCATAACTTAAAGTACTTCATTAACTAGGGATTATAAAGTCCTAACAGTATATTACAAAAGCATGAAACATAAAATACAAAAGTACTTAATACAGTTAGTATCCAATGGCTTTCTACTTGACTTTCTTTGATTTCAGCTTCTCTTTATCAGGGTGACTTTCAATCATACTCCTCATTACTGCACATAACCTTTTATTTGCAGGAGTATTGATGTTTGAATCCATTACCGAGTAGCTCAATAGGGTATCAATATCTACCTTATGAATGTCACTCATTCTTTGAAAGGACTCATCACCAAAGACATCAATAAACAAGATTTCATTTTCAAGATGTTCAATCACTTGGTTGTTGACAAACTACACTCCTTCAGGAAGGAATCTATTGCATTCAAGTCCAGGAATGCAAACCTTGGGTTCCAATTCTTGTGCCTTTCTCTTTCTGCATGAGGTTAGGGAAGGAACTTGTTTAGGGGTAAGAAAAGTTAGGTTGATTCCAAGTTCACCAGGAATCACCTTTAGTCTGTCATACTTCTTGCTCAAGGATGTCATAAGGTCTTCTACCACCTTATTCTTGTTCTTTGGAATGATGGCACCCAACTCATCCTATTCAGTTACACCAAAATTACCAAACTTGAAGGGTTTGTGAACATCAAAGTTCCTTTTGTCATTGCCCCTATAGACTTTTATTGCAATAGGTTTAGTGTTTGGATGAATGTGGATATCAGTGATTTTCTCAAACTTAAGTCTACTACTGATGATCCATTTATACTGATCAATCCTTTTCTTTCTAAGCTTTTTTGCCTTTGTGAGCTTTTCTAAGCATTCTCTTTTGAGTACATTTAGTTTAGCATCTTGTTTCTTGATGAACTCTTGACCACCCTTTGAACTCTGAAGAGCTTTTAGATCTACTCCAGCTTCTTTGGCCACTTCATGTACAACCTTAATCAGCTCGGGCTTACTGAGTGCCAATAGCTTTGCTTCTTGAGTTGCTTTCTGCTTTCATTCTTCCACTTCCATATGAGCCTGAATTTCTTTGTTGGTGAGATGATATAACTTATCATTTATTTTAAAAGGGATAAGTACTGGAGCATCAGGATCCTAACAAACTTCCTCAGATGCTGGCACAAGCTTTCTTGGAGATTCATTAGTGTCTCTAGCTATGTCTTTTCCTCTATTAGGCTTTGGAGTGGTATGAGATGGATTTTTAGGTTGAGGGACTTGAACTAAAATAATAAGATCTATGAGCTGAGGTCTTAATAAAGATCTAATTATTTCAGTTTTAGGATAAGTAACTATTGGCCTGATAATTGTTATTGGAATAGGTTCGGTATCCTGAGGCTTTTATATAGGTTCCTTCTCAACATTAGCAGTCTTAGACACTGCCTCTTCAGTGATCATATTGTCTTTCTCCCCCTCAATTTGAGAAAGATTTTCTTTAGTGGGACTGATAGTAGCAGTGTGAGCTGAACTCTCCCCCTAACAGTTATCGATCCTTTAGTGACAGCAAGTGTTATTTTAGGCACACTGCTTGATGGAGTGGAGAAAGGCTGTCCCTTAAAGGCATAAAATATCTCAGTTATCATGGCCTTGATTTCAAAGGTGTCTGTCTTGAGGGATGGTAGATCAGACTGAATGGTAGGCTGAGTGTTCTCAATCCTGGTTATCCTAGGACTAACACTCTAGGCCATTGAGGAAGATGACTCAGCCTATTTGGCAAGATGATCATTCTAAGCAGTTACAGCAGCCAGAAGAGATTCAACAGTAGACTTTAAACCAAAAAAATCAAAGTTCTTTACCAGGTGAAGGAGCTCAGTAAGGTTGGTGGAATTCTTGGTATATGCCTCTACGGCTTCAAGCACTTTCTTATTGAGGGCAAGATCTTTTTTACAGCATTTTAAACTTCCTAAAGGTTATCGAGGATCCTTTTGATTCCTGTGTTATGGTCAATCTTGAATAGAATGATGATCTGTTGATAATTTTTGAGAGCAACATCAATATTCTCATATTGTCTGAAGGTTGTTCTATGAAAGTCATCAATGCTTCATTTCAGATCAGCATATGAGGCAGCAGCTTCCTTATGTTTTTCCCAGTTATCTTCAGCAACCTGAGCATAAAGGACTTCTTAGATTCTTTGGAGTTGTCTTACCAGCTGTCTTTCAGTAATTGGCATGTAGTCGTCAAAGGGTTTGAAAGTTTCAGAGCATGATGAAGATTCAAAGTCTAATGCATCAGTCTTCTTATCCTTGAAGAATTTAGGTTGATCTTTGTTAGGTGAAGGACACCGATGTTCTATTGAAATAGGTTCTTTAGCATGGGTTTGATGAGGTGTCATTTTATACACTTTTTCAGGGTCATTTAACCCCATAATCATGCAAATATGCCCAAATTATGTGCTTAATCATTCCTTTTTGTGTTTTTAGCACTAGGATGGATTTTTGAGGAAATACACGTGACATGGGCTTATTTGGACAAGAAATGGACAATATTACAACTCTACACCAAATCTGATGAAGAAAATACCTATAGTGGCTGGAGAAGACGTCACAATTACATGTGACGGCGTCAAAACGTATAAGCGACGGTGTCAAGATTTTGGTGACAGCATTAGGATCCAACCGACTTAAGAAGCCCTAGAAGATTCGGCGGGGTGACGGCATCAATATTATGACGAGACCCCGTCGCGTCCGTTTCCTATATATACAAACTCAATTTTAGGGTTTTTAGTGTGTAACTTTTGTGTGACGAACCCTACCTTTAAAGGTCGATTGTAGCAGCTATTAGGCTCATTTTTAGGGTTTCAAAACCTTCTTGTATCAGCCTTAAACACATGTTTTAATCAAGTGAAGTCTTCTATCTTTTATCATTCAATATGTCTATGTGTGATTTGATTGATTCTTGTTCTTCGCTTCCTTTTAATATGCTAGGCTAGATCCATTAGTATTTACTTGTGATTGCATGAAACTTAGTTTGTAGATCTTTTTAATATTGCTTCTTGTGATGGATGTGCACGTTAGGCTCTAGAAAACTGGCTATAAAATTTTACATTAGCATAGACGTCTAGGGAAACGCGAGTGTGTAGAAAGGATACCATCGGTAACAGTCTTCATACTACCTTACCCCTAATATGGTTGATCCCTCTTAAGTGTTTTAATGCATGTAATGTACTCTTATAGGCCTTGTAATAGTCTTCATACTACCTTACATGTGCGTTGCCTTAACGGAATATTACATAGACGGTGTTTTCGTGTAATTCGTTCATGACCAAGGAAATACTTACACAGATCATCACAAGTGTGACAAAGCAATAGAATTAGGAGAAGCAAACTACGGAGTAGTGCATGATTAAGTAAATACGTTCGTTTACCATATAAGTTTCCATGAAAATTATTTTAGATTTATTATTAGTTTAATTAGTTAAAACTAAAACCAACCTCTCAAAACCTGAATTTTACTTGCTTTCTAAAAAAATAAAAATACCAAAAAGAATCTTTTCTCAACCCTTTAGACCTCTGTTATATTCTGTTTGATCCTTCCCAGCCTATTACCCTAGAGAATGATAACAACCCCTAAGTCTTGCCTATACTACACTACAACGGTTAGGTACACTGCCTAGGGAGTTGTAAAACTTCTTGTGAAGTTACAACAACCGAACATCAAGTTTTTAGCACCGCTGTGTGGGGGATAGTTAGGTTTTAAATTTTATCTAGCTTAGGTCTACTCGCTTGATTCGTATCAAGTAAGATTTTAATTTCTGTCTATTAGCTTTCTTTAGTCTATCTTTTCTTTTTGTGTTTGTTTTGTAATTTCCACTTGATTATTCCATTCTTCACTATGGAGAATGCGATTCTATTTATACCCGTCCTACCGAATGGACTCCACGCTAAGATCACCTAAGAGATCAATGAGCTCCGTACAATCTCAGCCATGATTGACTCTCACCTTAAGAATATTGACCATACACTACCTAATGAAATTGACATGAATGACCTTGAGTCCGAGGATGAATTGATAGATACACTCCCCGTTTCTCCCTTTTTAGATTCGAACGATGAGTCTGGCGATGGTGAAGTGCTAAATGAATTGGATGAATATGGGAATGCTAAAATTTTCTACCCCAATAGGATAATTAACAGTTTTGATAGAGAGGACTTAGCATTCCCATGTATGATTGGTTTTAGGAAGTTCGTTGCCTATTTCGACCCTTTTTTGCCAATGAACATTATTACGCGTAAAGCCTATAACACTATAATGGTAGAAGGACTAGAAAATATAGGAAGGAACTTAGTTGCTATTGTTAGGGATGTTTATGTGTTTGTTGGAAGTTTCACTTACGTTACGGACTTTGTGGTGTTAGAGGACATTAAAGAATTTATAGTAAGTGATATGACTGATGTTGTGATGGGAAGACCCTTTAGAGCTGTTACTCAATTAAAATATGATTGTGTTAAGGGTTTAATCTCATTTGGTAGGATTTTTGATACTTACATCTTTTGGATGCCTCGCACCATACCTAGACTTATAAACTTTGAATGGAGCAAGATCCCACCTATACTAGTACTTAGCCTACGAGATCTAATGAGCGGACTTAGGTATCCCTATGAGAAAAATAAGTTGATGTACAAAAACTATTTAAATCTGGGACCCGAATACCAAGTGGACGAGAGTATGAAAGAATTGGTCGCCGCGGGCATGTGAGCCTGCACGAGATCATGTAAGGACGTGTGACTCTGAGTCTAGCTACAAGACTCGTTAAATAAACAAAAGCGCTTATTGGGAGGCAACACAATTCTTTTAATTTAATGCATTTTAGGAGTGTCTTGTGTGATTTAATTCCTAATTATTTGTTTTTATATATTTAGATTATTATTTGATCATGCTTTATTTTGTTTTTAACCTCGTCTTAATTGCAATCAAAGGTATTTCATAAAAAAATTTGTTAAAGGAAAATCCGGTTTCTAAGAACCATTTCAATTATATTAAATAAATTGTTTGGATTAATTCGTGTCTTGTGTCAGTTTCGAGTCATATGTGTAACACCTCTAAATCTGGGTGGCAGCGGAATATTGAATATCCGAGGGCGTTACTTCACAGATCAATAGCACAAGATATGAGAACGACCACTAAACGTGTCGTTTTAAAAAGATACAATGGATTAACAAAATACTTGTTCATTACATAAGCTCATGGATTCAAATTGTTCGACAATTTAAATAAAGATTTCGGTTTATAACAAATGTTCCCAAAATATAATACGCCCCAAATCCTTAGTACTGACTCTCCCAAGAGTGACCCCCAATGTATCTTGGCACTTCGTGCCTTATTGACCTGAGAAAAACATGCTTAAAATGTCAACATAAAGTTGGTGAATTCATAGGTTTATGTAAATCATTTAAATAATTGTAAAACATGAGGCTATGAACTCACTTGAGTAGGTAGTCCTCTGTGAATGATAAATATATCCAAGTATGGCAAATGGATCACACCGTCAAATACCTAAGTAAATACGGTCAGTCTTAGTCTACAAGTTTAGGCTAATGACTTAATGCATAACTACAATAAATTTCTAGTTTACATATATTGTTATCACTTGTGTGGTGGTGCACATGTTTATTGTATTTGTCTTTACTTGATGGCTCTTGGGAAGGTATACGATTACACACGTTCAAGTGTATGTTATTACTCCCTCCGTCCCATTTTTATTGTCCACGTTTCCTTTTTGGGATATTTCAATTTAATTGTCCACTACTAAAAATAGATAGGGAAGTTTGATCAAGTTTACTATATTACCCTTTTTTAAAATTATTGTTACAAACTTTAAAGAAGACTTTAATTAATTAACTAAGAGTAAAACTGTCTTTCTGTCAAAAAGTAAGAAAGAGAAAGCAGTAATAAATGCACTTTTCTTGTGTGTTTTTTATCGGGGGACAATAATTTTGGGACGGAGGGAGTAATAAATATACATATTTATTAAGTCGTGGTTTAACTCGAATAATATCCGATAAATACTAATACACGTCCGATACGTTAAGTGGTTATTAAAATCACCCTTGCTCATGAAATACCCTTAGGTTTTCTGTATTTACAAAAATAGTCCCTATGTTTATGAAAATATAATTTTTACATTTTAAACCCCTAGGTTTCCACGTTTATACTTTTAGTCCTTCAACTTTACAACAATTACACTTTGGGTCCTTATGTTCTCAAAACAGCCCCTAAAGTTTTAGAAGTGACAAAACAACCCCTAGATTTTATAAAACAATTTTTGACTGTTTTAACCCTTAAGTTTATAATTTGACACTTTTAGTCCCTTAACTTGTAAAAGTCGCATTTTAAGCCTAATTAAGTTCTAACAAGTAGCAAGGGGTTTTATTATATTCCAATAAGCCATATAAGCTGGGTCAGCTTATAAATAAGCTCGAATGAGCTTATTTTGGCTTATTGGGCTTATTGGACTCGTTAGAGTCCATTAGGCAAATAAATGGTCTAATTAAGATTTTAAAAGTACTTAATCTCTCATTTGACTTATATAAGCTTATATGAAACTGTTTGGCTGAAAAATAAGCTTGGGTGAGCTTATTCGAGCTTATTGGGTTCGTTAGCCCTACAACTTTAAACCGAAAGTTTTCAAAAGATTTACTAGGGATTTATAATGTGATCCAACTTGTTTTCTAGTCTAAATAAGTACTCGTGGGTCTATTTTTATTGCTCGGCTTATTTATAAGCCAATAAGCTAGTTATGGGCTTTTGGGCCCGTTAAGGATTCGATAAGGGCTTTCAAAGTGTGGGCTTAGTTTTAAAAGGTCCAATGGTCTTTCTATGTCCACAATGAACTCAATAAGCTCAAGGGTGCTTATTAATAAGCTGTGGACCTACAAGTTTGACCTGTTGGGCCTGTTTGGGTCGTACGTGGGCTATTGGGCCCAATAGGCCCATTAAGGGTCCGATTAATTTATTAAGGATCTTGTAAGGTTTTGTTAGGGTTTGATATGTTCTTAAGCCCTCGTTTAAGCACTTAATCCTTAAATAAGCTAAACCATAAGCTATGTCGCCCTTTTGGTGGGCTTTCGGCCCAACAGTGGACGTATACGTCCACTTTGAGTGTAATTGGTTCGTGTTTTGTGGTCTTTAACCCTAAGCCGAATACGTTGAGCTCATATGATCTCCCTATGGTTCGTTTAACACATGCAAGCGTTAAATAAGTTTGTATATACCTTCCCTAGCCACGCCATTTCGTTCTTATGAAAAAGTTTACGTACGGTTTTTGTGAAATTCATTTGTAAATGAAAACGTGTAACCCTTAGTCATCGTTAAGCCTTGTTTTGTATATGTTACTCATTCTAGCACCATACAAGATTGAATATATGTATATATATGTACGTGAACCATGTATGGGTTGAACCATGTGTGTTCATACTCATGTATATTGGTAAATTTCACTATACCGTGATCTACACGACTAGAAATCAAAGAAATATTTATAATACGAAAGTGTACAAGCTTGAACGCGACTTACAAGGCTCCTAGTGACTTGGTTGTGTGTTGTAACGAGTAGAATGTCAATCCAAATGTGTCACACGATCGTATAACCCAATGTACGCCAACCCTAAGCTTTAAATCTTATCAAATAACTCAACCTTGGCTCGCGTTCCTCCTTATGAACTTGTATGAATACCCTAGTATGAGATTTATGAAGGTGTTTGTTTACGGCTTATGACCCGAGACAAGAGAGACAAGGATGGTTTGTTTGAGAGAGAGTGTTTAATGTGTTTATGAGTTTTCAAGAAGTGTTAAGTGTCAATGTGAGTGTGTATATATAGGCATGAGAACTAGTTAGCTTTCCTAGTCCCAAA